>VXAY01002872.1:249074-259570 GCA_013399855.1 Oxyruncus cristatus | reverse complement strand
AAAAAAAAAAAAAAAAAGATGCTGGTAAAAACTTTCCATAGAAATCATCATCCAAATACAACTTGCAAAACAGGTCTCTCTTTCCTCTTTTAGGAAAAGAAAGGTAGTAAGTATGCAATGCCTTTCTTCTTCCTTATCCTATGAAAAAATCCATTAACCTAAAACAGTCGAGAAGCTGCTCAAACTGTGGAGAAAAGCATACCACAGGACCAGGTTATTGCATTTGCAAAGATTGCTTGAAAACATTTCTCACTCTTAACATTCCTAAATGAATAGAGAAAGACATCTGCTTCAAGTCCTACGCCATGAGCACCTGAACGCTCAAGATCCCAGCTGAAACTCGTTCCATACTCATCTGTATTTTTATATTTGCACTGTATTGCAGCAAGCATCTCCCGTATTTGAGTAAGAATATGACTTCTCAGCACACTTCTGCCAAGTGTGAAATATAAACCACTGTGAATGCCAAAGAATTTTTATCAATTTCATTTTATTCAGCACACATACAATACACAGATAACAGACATAGCAGGTTCCCGGACAGCTTCACGAATTAGGAACCTCCAACTCTATTTTCCAGCAAGAGAGGTGAGCGAGTCCTTGAGCTCGCTGTTCCTCGCTGGCTTAAGCACATGAAGTCTTCAGGAATGGATATGTCTCCATCTATGGATGAACTGTGCAAAAGACCACCACCACAATACAGCACTGAGCAGCAAGCATTTCTGATGTTCCCTTCTACTATTTCACCTCTCCCCAGACCTCTCACCATGGTGTAAGTCTGTGTAGATCTTCTGTTTTGGCACCAGCTCTGGGTCTGGCCCAGGGATCCGTGCTGGGACTTGATGAGGGAAGAGGGAGGAAGAAATCATTAGACAAATTTACCTCCAGAGAACACAACAATCTTCATCTGTTCAGACAGATACCAGGGAAGCATCTGTAATAGTGTAGGATTTCAGCACAAAGTATTTGTCATGTCTCTCAAGTGCAACATCATTCAAACAAGTCTCATTGCCTCTTTTCCAATACAAATCAAATCCGTCAGAGAAGTGAGCAGGACCATTCTGGGAACTGTAAATGTTTACAACTCCTACATACTATGAACAGACAAGAGACCCTTCAGTTTTCACACTGGTTGGAAAATGCACTGTCCCTAAGTGTCATAAACCATATGAGAACAGTTCATTCTATGGTAGACAGAAGTTATGGGACACTTATGTCAAAATAGATGAAGCCCAGTTGCCTCTGCTGAAAATGAATATAATTGTATTTGACTTTTCATTGACTATTTATGATTATTTTTACTGTAGCTGAGCATTTTGCCCTACACCAATCTTGATAATTATTTTTAAGGTTATATAAAGCATATAAAATAAATAAATTTTTTAAAATCCATCACAATCTTCCTGAGTTGAAAACAAAATGTTCATGGTCATGGAAAAAGTAATCCTACAGAAAATTTCTGGGTTACCACAGGTCCACATCAGCCCAACACATCTGTTTCCAATCCAATTTGGATAGGGATCACTGGAACACCTGTCATTGGCTATTTCACCACAAAAAATTCATTCGATATAGGTTCTAGCTCTTTTATTCTGGTTTGTCACATGCCAGGGACATTCCTTCTTATCCATCTGGTTTACAGTAGTGGTCCTTGTATAGGGGCATTGCATGGGAGTGACTGGAGGGGAAGTGATGCCACCTGGAAGAGAAAACACAGGTCACTGATCAGCAAACCCTGCCCTTCACTGGGAGGTTAGTGCTGACCTGTCTGTGTCAGAAACTGAGGCCCACCAAGCCATTAGGATGTCAGTGCATTATTAGAAATTAAAATATTCTATCTTGCTATTTCATCTTGATTCTGACTTCCATTTTAAATTACTTTGTCTCTTGTGCCCTGTTAAATTGATTTGTTATGCTAAATTTGTGCCAAATAAATAATGAGCTTCCTAATTAGCTTATGCTGAAGCAAGGCAAGGATGAAATTATATCCAACTGTCTTAGTGTCTGGGGCCCTATGAAAAAAACACACTGAAGACACTAGAAACTGTGCAACTCTTCAACACATTAGTTGTTCTCATGTTGATTCCCCGTGCTCTTGTGTTGTAGGGAAGCAGTTGCTTTGAATGCTTCTAAGAGCACAGAGCTTAGCTCTCATCACAGCAGTCTCACAGATAGCTGCAACTTACAGATGAAAATTCCAGTAAGTAGTAGAAGAATAATGTGCATTCACATATGTCTCCTGAACAAATAACTGACACAACCCTCTGAATTTAAAAATACTACTTTATTTATTTTTATCTTAACTAATCCACAGCCTTAGCCAAAAGACATAAATAACCTAGGAACTCTGGCATGTTGTCAAGCTTTTAAAGGGACCTGAGCTTCTATCCCATCTTTGAAATAGAGTCTCAGCCTTGTACAGCAGCAAATGCAAGGAAAAATTTTGGCTAAAAAGATCAAAAGAGAATCTCTGCCTCCACTTAAGTTGATGGCAAAATCCTTGTTAGACACCATCAGCTCAGTCTTTAGTCCTAAGCTGAAGATTCATATGCCACCTAGGAGAGGAAAAAATAAAAACTAAAGCTCTGGTAAAGGTCTGTCTGCTTTCCTAGGCAGAACAATGCCTATGATACTGGCTGTTACTACTGTTATCATTAGTATTACTATATTACTACCTATTACTATTAGTATTACTTTCAAAATTGCCAATATTACAGTTACTATTGACTTCCTAAAGGATTACTACTCTGTGCAGACAACTTCTGGCATTTTTACATGGCAATATTTCTGACCAGATGTACATACATCTTCTGCCGCTCTTTTCAAACATTGTATTTAATGAGAAATTCAGGAACAACATAAATTTCTGTCAGGACTTAGATCCTGAAAATAGTGCACATGAAGCAGAATAAGTATCAGCAACTTTAATAGCTAACCAAAGAACACATCTAATCTATCAGCCATGACAAGTATTTTCTTCCTGCATGGGAGAAGTCTCATGAAAATACATTATGAAATGTAATTAGACACATGCATTTCTTTTGTCAAGAAAGATAAATACTCCTTTGGCTGCTAGTGTTCACCATGAGATTAATAACCATATGGCATGGTTATCAGCAGACTGAGTCATGAGAAGGGGAAGCTGCTCACCAGATTTACCTAGGAGCTAGTGATGTCTAAGCAGCAGAAAGAAGACTTCCTATTTAAACAACACCTCTATTTGCACCAGATGAAAAGGATGAATTGTCTCCCTAGATAGTAGATACTTTCACAAAAGCTTATAAACGTATGATGCAGTAATTGCCTTACAAGCCCAGACCAAAGGTCCATCTAGTTGAGTGTCACACCTAAAACATAAGGTAAAAACAGGCTCTCACATAAAGAGTGAGGGAATGGAGGCATGTGGTTTATATTGATTATAGGAAAAAACCGTTCAGTGAAAACATAAGTAAGAATTGTAGTATGGTACTGAGGGAAGTAGTTCACTCACCTGTGGCACCAATGTTTCTAACGGATGATGATGATGATTGTTGTTGTTGCCATTAAAATTCCAGATACTAGACGGTCGAATTAGTGTTTGGGAGGGGAAAAAAAAGGATAAAAACAGGAGGAGAAAACACGTATCATCGTAAAAATATATACTGCATCACAGCATGTGTTCTTGAGAGATTAAATCATTCCAGGAAGACTAACACCAAGACCTTGTGCTCAGTTGAAGAAAGATGAACTTTAAAGCTACGTGATATAATTTATTTAAACTCAACACATGTTCATATGTTTGCTGTAATGCTAATATGTAATGTGATCCAGAAAAAAAATTGGTATCGTCTTCAAGTTGATGTTATCTAGGATGCTTTGCTGATGTAGGAGTCCACTTTTCTCAAGGAATTTGGTCACAGTAAAATCATATTTTTTACTTTAATTGGTTTTTTGATTTTTGATTTTTTTGGTGGTTTTTGGGTCATCAGGACATGATTTGGAGAGTGGCTGAGAGTGGGGAAGGGCTGAAATAGAGGATTATAGGTAAGGTGACTTAGACTGACGAACTGGGTGTACAGAAATCAGAGTTATAATAGGGTCAGCTGCAAAGATTTAGTTGGATCCCCCAGTGTGCTGAGCAGTTTGGCTGATAGACGAGGACCGTGTAACAAGATGGATGACTGCAGGGGTAACAAGGATCTTTCTTCATTTGCACTGTTGAACACTGCCCTGAAGAGTTGCGCTTTAGCTCTGGTATCCACCTAAGAGCTCCTGTGTAACAGGAGATGAGCTGCTTTAATATTTTACAGATCACTAAGCGTATGACACATTTTTTCAAGTGCCATTGAGCAAGGCAGAATGTAGAAGACCTGAGCTCTCCGAGCTGCAGCTGAAGGCAATGAGAACTGGTCTTTGACATGTTCCTGTGGCGTATGACAGTGAACCATTTTGTATCACCAAACACTTTACCAGGCATATTTTTCTAGCTGCTGTTAAAATCAACCTTCCATTGGTGAAACAAATACAAATACTCCTTTTAATTCACGGAAATGTATGAAGTCTTGTGTTTAAAGCACTCACACAGCACAGTGACAGACACTTTTAAAAAGCCTGTGAAGAAATTAATTATTCTGTCTTCACAGTAGGGTTTGAAGTGTGTATGATAAAGAAGTAAGATAAAATAAATGTCAAATAACTGCTCATGTAACCAAGCACCAGCCAGTCATGGGTCACTTTGAAGAAAAACAAGTGTGCACATAATTACAGTATCAGAAGATATAAAGTGGCAGCTGAAATGAGATCGGAGACATAATTCTGACACTCTGTGCTGTTTAAGTGTTTGGCTTTGGAACCCCCTAATCACATTCTTTTATCACCAAGGGTGGAGTGAATTCATTTTTTAAATCAAAAGAAAGCCACTATTCAAAATAAGGCTACTGTTTGTCACTGATTAGACATAAAAGTACCTTACTCTCAGGACATATTCATGAAGCTCTTCAGGTACCTTGCAGATAATCTCAGAACATTTCATAATGACATCACAATGATTAAACACCAAATCCCCTCACCCCAACTCAAAAGGAGACATTTTCTAAGAAAACATTGTAAATATCACTGTTGGTCTGTAGAGTTGTTTGTGTGTCTTTTGTAAATATATGGGGACTTCTGATTGTTCCAAGAACCACCATGTCTTATGTGCAGGGTCATATTTTTGAATAAAATATTAACAAACTGGCAAGCAACTGGTTACACTCTGTAAAAAGCTAAACTTGTCTGTGTCTGGGATCCAGTTTAGGCTAAGACATATTAAAAGGTGATGAAAGACGTTTGGCTCTCTTTTTAAAGTTCTATTCTCCTTTTTATCCCTTTTACAGCTCCTTGGTATGCACCAAGAAACATGTTCATTATCCGTAAGCAAAATGCACCACCAAAAGATGCTGCACACAAGACAAGACTGTTGGCACTTCACTTGAGCTCGGGTCAGTCTCCGCACCCAGGCAGGGTGAGAGCAGCTTTTGCAGAAACCTTTGGAGTTGATCCTGAGAGAGCTGACACCAATGCATCCCGACCTACCACTCACCACAGTCCTTGCTGCACGGCCAGATTCTGCCCGGGCTATTCTTCAGCCAATTGCAGCACCACTGCTCCTGCTGTCAGCTTAAAGAAGATGGTGCCCGTCTCAGCTGGAAGTGCTCAGACCCTGTGAAGAGCTTTGGAGAGACTGTGGATGGATGAGGTTTTTTGTTTTGTTCTGTTGTTGTTTGTTTGTTTGTTTGTTTGTTTGTTTTTCTGGCTGTTCTTATCAGCATCAGGGATCCTTGTAAGCACTGAAGCTCATTAGAAGGTGGCTAACTGTAACAGCAGTTAAAGGGCTGCAGAATTTAACCTGACCTTTTTTCTCCTCTTCAATTCTTATTAAATTACCTTCCTTCATTGGGAAAGCTAGTGGCTTTCTCTTCTCTAACACAAAATCAACAGAAAGTTCTTAGTTAAAAAGACTGGGACAGAAGAGCAGGCAGAGAAACCAGTCCTCCAGAACAGGAGCCCTGCAGTTTCTTTGGTGAACTATGACGTCAGCATTTTGTCTGCTGTCACATTGTTGTGTCAGGAAATGACACGATGTCTGAAATGACCTGTACCAGGCTAAGTTGAAAAAAATGAAGACTCAAACTTAAGGACAGGCAGGCACATAGAGACAGCAAGAAAAAGAAAAAAAATTTATTGATGTCTTTGGCATGAGGTGGTGTTCACACTGGAAATCAAATCTTCAAAATAGGGTTGCAGCTTGCTTTCTGGACAGTGACAGCTGCTTTTGCTGCAACAGTCCTTGCAGTAGCTTCTCGAGCTGGATGGAGTGAGATTACTCACACCTCTGCCCTTCTTAGTCCTTACAGCCCAGCTGGCTACAGTCCCATGTGACCACTCAAGCACAAGCATAATCCATAATCACTATGTATTTTATAAACCAGATACAAAGAGTCCTAAATAGCTTAATGATGTACAAAAGACTGCATTGCATGACCCTTCCTGTATGAATAGCTTAAAATGCCTTTTTACAAGTGTTTTAACAATTCACTATTTGATCAGTTCTGCAACCAGGACCACCTAAAGTAGTCTTTGGAAGGAAAGGTCAGATTGTCCCACTAGAATATTGAGTGGGGCTTTTAAGCATATGAATTGGACAAGGACAAAGTTACCACCAGGAAGATTCCTGCACCATACAGTTGAACACGTATTTGTCGAGTTGTCCAGAAGTTAAGTCTCTCACCTGGTACCAAGAGGCTCCATCATCTCCATTGTCTCCCTTCTGGTGACAGCTGGTTGGGGAGCTCCTGGGTTATCCCCAAGTTAACAACTCGGGAGCACTGGGTTCACACACAGGCACAGTTCTTATATCCAACTGCACTGTGGTAGAAGGGCAGACGGATAGATTGGCTTGTCTCCAGAAATTTAAGTTCTGGACATCAGCATCACTTGGAAAATATCCATTTCCCATATTCAAGGTATAGCACTCAAGAAGCTGCTAGTTATATTCCATGTGCTATTTTTTGTGGGCTACATCCTTTTTAGCATCATATGCACTTTCAAGTTACAATAGACATAAAACAAGCTTTGTTAATCCCCTGTAGCAGAGCATTGCAAGGGCTCTAGACAGACATAGACACAGTTCGTGGGTATTAATTGATTTACTCAAGGGCTGATATTGAAAATACAGCAGCAGGCTTAGTTGAGGCCTGCTGCTCCGCTGTCTCACACCACCTACTGCTCATATTCTCTTATCAGAAAACAGCAATAAGACAAAAAGTCACATCTGGGTTTGTGAGAGTATACTCTACTGCCAAGACAAAATTGCTCTAAACTATTTGCACCAAAAGAGAAGTTTTACCCTGATGTGAGAAATTAAGATTCAAAACATACCTTTCCTGAAGACTAAAATCAACTTTGTAAACCAAAAGACATCACACAGTAACAGTCCATAAAACCTGCATGCAACAAAGGAAATTAAATGCTTTTAACCCAGTCTTTGTGTAATTTATAATATTCAACTTTTCAAGGAAAAGTTTAGTGCTGAGCACAGTTGCTGCCCCATGGTGAGAAACCAAATGCAGGACTCTTGGTCAAGAAACGTAACTACTCAGCAGTCCTGTACCAGCAGTAATACTGACCTAAAGCTTGTCATTCATATCTTCTATTTGTCAGAGGATCGTGAATCAGGGTTCTGCAAGAATTTGCTCGCATCAGTAAATCTCCTCCAAACAACTCTTGCGAGTTTGTCATTTGCTGTGCAAGGCCTCAGGAAATTAAAACTTACAAAACAACAGATTTGTGTAAAGGGGACGCCTATTAATGTGAAAGATGGCAGGAAGCATAGTGTGTTTGTTTACTGCAGGGGCAGGCCAAGGATCTTCTACTAGCTAAGAAAATAATAAACACCTATGGATTAGATATCATGAAATAAGAGGAAGCAAGAGGAGAAAAAAACAAGGTATGTTGGCATACATCTTCAGTTCATTTGGCTTCAAGAGATCACTTTTTAAACAGGCTGTGATCTCTCCAGTGCAGGAAGAACAATCTTCACGAGCACTGCTGGTAAGAAGTGTGGTGACACAGTTTTGCAGGCATAACAGGAGAGAGGCTGTAAGAATCCCCCATACCAACCCTACCATGTGTTTCTGCTCCCTGCAGAGCCTCACACAGGTTCTGCCCCAACAGGGACCATTTCCTCTCTCTGGTCCTTGAACAACATTGTATGAGATCAAGTCTGGAAGCGTCAGAGGGATGAGGATTTTTACAGGTAAAATGAAAAGTGACATGTCCTTTCTCAAAGCAGTGGTAAACTGAATAGTCCAGAGAGGTCAACACTGGAGAACTCATAGTGTTTGGTAAGTGGAATACATGACAAACTAAAATGTTTCTTTAAGGTCCTGCAGAACATCTGCAAAACATAAGAATTTCATGCATATCTGAGTTTCAACCAAGCTCTTCACTCCCAAGATCTCCTTAAAATAATAAAATTTGGCATACTGACAGAAAACATGTTTTAAAATACCAGGGGAAGAGCTAACTTTCCAAATCTCTATTCTTCTTCCTCTGTATATTATGAGAAAATCTGCTTTCCATAGAAGCACCTGGAATTTCCATGAATAGCATTCACATGCAATGATAGTCATTAAAAAGGTCTAATCATTATGCTGACTGTATTCAATAAGTTGTGAGAGTTACCTGCTCCTGGAGTGTTTCCTCTCCAGTGATTCCTTTTCCCTTTCATTAAATACCTCTATTATTTTATTTTCTTGGTCCCAGGGAAAAGGTGTACAGAATTAAAGTATTAGATGAAAAGCTTTCATTCTGGTAAGTGCTTAAGGGGAAACTCGCATAAACACCAAGAGAAAATAGAAATAACTCATTTCCATTTCTTTATTTCTGAGGAGTGACTGATTTCTCTGTCAAACAGCTTAACAAGGCTGGAACGGAAGTTGTTTCTCAAGTGAATAATAATGAGAAAAGAATGTGATTTGAGGTGCCTATTTAATTCTGACTTACGTATTGGCCTTTGCTATAGATCAAGTAGCTTTTACACTAAAATAAAAGAGTCTTGGCCCAAACAAGTCAGTGGAAAAGTTCTGGCTTTGAGTCAGGCCTGAAAAGGACCATCCTCTTACTGAGAATGGTGAAGAGAGGCTGCTAGTTTTTTTCTGTTTCATTACCTTTTCCTATAATTGCCATTTTCACTTTCAAGTTTTCTTCTGTCCTTCTTGTAACGACTTTAAAGACCTCCAGTGTTGCATTTGCAGCATATAAATAAACACAAAACTAGACAGTGTAACTGTGAAGATTTATTTTCTGTTTTCAAATTCCCAGCATTTCACCTCAAAGTTACCTCCAGGTTTGCAGTCTGTCAGTAAAGAGCTGTGACTCTGCTCATAAATCACTGCAGAAATTAGTAACAGGTTGTAGAATTAGAATTGGTATGAATGTTGTTTCTGCCACGTGAGCCCACAGGTTGGACAGTCCACCCCCAGAAGACCCTGCAATCATCACGCCAGCAGGATAGCTAGAAGTCTGTGAAGTATCACTTATACCTCTTTTAAGTCTGTTGGACCAACAAGAAAGGGCTGCAGACACGTGTCTCATACATTTCAAACAAAGGAGATGAGTCAATTGACAGCAGCCTGACCCAAGATTTATGAAAAGGGAAGCAAGCATGAACTGAGACAAAGCATTACATCGTTGCAGCTGATGCTTCTTATTGGATACAGAAGATCTGTCCAAAACATGTTTTGCTGTTACCAGCCAAGAAGTAGCCAAAAGATGCAGACAGAATCCCTCATCCGTGTACTTCACACACGTACCCTAGACAGACCACCTGAACACAGACATCTTGGCACTTGTGAGTGTGAGAGCCTGAGAGGCAAAAATCCAACTGCACAAAGATTTAGTGTGGTAAAGTCAGCTTCCTCTTCCTTTTTAAGAACATGCACTAAATATCATGACAATAATCTTGCACTGAGGTCCTGATCATGGAAAGGAAGAATTCACACACAGCATCTTGTCAAGGTGAAAGCATCCAAGGGATAATTGGGATAAGGACAACCGTACAATGGTTACAATAACTCACAGAAACTTGAGCCTAAAAATCCCAGGCACAGGTAATCAGGGGAGAAAACTGTGACATCAGCTGAAGCTGTCAGGGCCCTGGCCTTTAAATAAAAGCCAAAATTTTTATCCACCCCAAAATATGAACCCATGGGAGGCAAAACAAGATGAAAAAAAAACCTCTCACAGTCATCTGTATGGATAAAAGGCATGCATACTTTGCTTCAAACAGGAAATCCAATTGGCTGTAGAGATGATGGGTGTCTGGAGGGCTGCCCAAGGCCAATGGCACCTCTTCTTAGTCACAATAACAGGCTCCATCTCCTCCTCCCTCTGAATTTAACCCCACAGCTCTGAAGACCAGAGTGCAATAACAGGACAATGGAAGCAATGCGTGGAAGTCCAGAGCAGCTTTCCCC
>VXAY01002872.1:235134-249045 GCA_013399855.1 Oxyruncus cristatus | reverse complement strand
AATGCGGGGAAGTCCAGAGCAGCTTTCCCCTAAAAATGGAGCTAAATCTTTAAAAAAAAAAAAAAAAAGAAAAAAAAAATTACATCTCTTCTGAAAAATTAGTAAAAGCTCTTTTTAACTACCTAAATATTACTTTTTATATCATGCAAAGAAAATTACCCAGCAGAAAGAACGAGTAACCATTAAGGGTGTCAAAGAGCAGACTGCGGTGACAACCAGTCTGGACCTGTGAAGTGTCAATGCTGACCCTTTTTTGCTTTTGCTTAAAATGTGTTCATGTACTTCTTGTGGGCTTTTCCCTTTCCTGCAGAATTATTTATTTTGTGATATAATACATTATATGTATAGCTGTTTATGGTTTTAGGTTTGTTTGTTTTCACAACTCATTAGGTTTATAAACTCTCTTTTATCTGTCTCTTTCATTTATTTGAACTACAATAGATCAGAAGGGATTAGTTGCTTAGCAACTTTTCGGTGGCAGAATCTATTTTGGAGAATTTGCAATGCTCATACTAGAGGTCAGAAAAATTTAAAATATCGTAAGCCAACCAGAAAATATGTTTCAACAACAAAGATTTCTTCCAAGGCTTATATTTCAATAAGAGAGGATTTCAGAATACCACCAGAATGTTCTTCTGGAAAAGGGATGACATGTATTTAAAATGCAGAAAGTAACAGGAAGGCAGGAAAATACAGGTCGATTTGGATGAAGCCATATTATACCTTTTGTAAGCGTATTCCATTTCTTCCTGCAGTGCAGCTGTACTCTCTGCTCCTAAACAGGCTGGATTCTTGTCGTTGCAGAAAGGATAAACAGAATTAAAAGTCTATACTAATGAAGGTCTAATAATTATTGTTTCTTACCTGCTAATAACTACAAAAGAGGCTTACATATAATGGCACAATTAATTAAAGTGAGTGTATTAAGGGAACATGACATCTGCCAGAACATGTTTTACACAGTGTTAAGGATGCTGCAGATTGCTTGAAAACAAATTCCCTGGGATGACAGATTAGATGGTGTCAATTTTGTGGTCTTTCCCGATTTACAAAACATTTTTTAATTAGTTTCAGCACAACACCTAGACACTGTACTTTGGCACATGCAAACCACATTCTTCGTCTGGTCTTTCCCAGAGATATTTCTAGGTTTCACACGGTGATTACAACGTGCAGTGTGTCCCACCTGGATTCTTCAAACCTGGAGATGAAAGGCATCACTTCTGTGATGTTTTGCTTTGCTTTGTTGTTTTGGTTCATTTTTTTCTAATGCTTACTTTCATATTCTTGGGATCCCTACACTGAACAGAATGAGTTAACAGTTAAGTTGGTCTTGGCATCACCCAGGTTGCAAGAGTGTAACATGAACCCGAAGTGCTTTATGCACTGGCATTCAGCATATAAAATACACATTTTAGAAATGTGCTATTTCCACCCTACTCTAAGTGTCCTTATGGAAATCATGCGTGGTTCTCCATTTTTAGGACTTTAGGAGAAAAATTGAATACCAAAGTCAAAGAAATGCAAGCTTTGTTTTAAAAGAGAATTTTCCCAAGTAAAAAGTTCACAGTCTGCCCTGACCTTTTCTCCTGAATTTATTACCAACCATTTGCATTCTGGACTCTTTTGGCATTAATCTATTTGCCAAGTGCCTTTGCCTCTCCCTCTGTTTGGGTACATGCATTCAGATTGCTTATGTTGGGCCATGGGAGGATACACATTAACTCAAAATCTGAAAACCACAGTCAAAGTTCAGGAAAATCATTGTTAGTGAAACCAGATATGCTCAGCAAACTTTGGAAGATACTCAGCTCCCAGACAACTTTACAAACACTGTTCATTTTTCACTGCTGCAAGTTTATATAATCATTTCCCTTGGATCAGACAGTTTAATGGGTTTTTTTGGCCTAACATGGGTGACTACAGAAGACCTCAAGTAAGGGAGAAGACAATCAGTTCTCTTCCCTCTTGTTATTTCCAATATTATATGAGGAACTTGTTTTAAAGGAAGAGAGGAACCATCACTGCATTAATATAATGGTCAGATATAGCCACCAGGTGTTGTTTGTCTGCTAACAGGGTATTGAGTAGTAATAGAGAAAAATGAGGCTTAGAGATAATTAGTTTCCAGAGCTAGAATGCTCTTTATGAATAATAGAATTTACCCCATCTCTCTCAGGCAGCATTTTAGATTGAGATTTACATTATTCAAGGTTTTTTGAGGGAGAGTTCATAGTAATTTTTCACTGAGAAAAGTAGTTTTATCTTCAAAGTAATCACTCATAAAAATAAAACTGCAATTTGATGTTTCACCATTTTAAGTTTAGCTAGCTTTTTGATGACTATTTTAACAGAATAAAATAATATGACTGTTACATGGTATTAGTGCATTGGTTAGGCAGCAAATGCTCTAGTTAATGTTCCAGCACACTTTCAGATCCTTAAAAATTAATGAAACATTCATCTTTGCAAGTGGAGCTTTCCATGCAGAATGTCACAATTATAGGTTTTGAAAAACTGAGCCAGTTTTCATCTACTGCTTTCAAGTCAGCTAAAGGTGACTCTTTCCTTTCATTACAGAAGAAAAATTCAAATACACTGCAGAGGTCTTAATGGTGGGGTAATGCCGCTGAGAGGTCTGACTGCAGAGCTGCACTGCAGCTGCAGGCTTTATTTGCTGGTGGCACAGGGGCTTGGAGAGACCTTGAGGAGCATGTCAGGGAGATGGAAAGGCATTGAAGCCTTCCAATCTGGCACTACAAGACAAGAAACCTACTCTGTTACCTCGAAAACAGCTCAGGTCATGCCAATTCCACCTGCTACAGCTGATGGAGCGCTCACTCTGCAGAGGCTCGTTCTGGCAGGTGAGGCAGCTGCCTTCCAATAGCTGCATTAAAACAAGGATCTAAAGCTATACCTGAGTGGCAAAGCTGTGCAATAAAAAGTGTTGGGACCTACTTGAAATGATCTGTACTGGAATGTATAGAGAAGGGGAGCTTCAGAATGTTGAATCACAAAGCATATAGGGTGTCCTCAGAAACAGACAGATTCATAAACTTGGAGATGGAAATGGACAGTGTAAGAGCTTCTTATTTTTACTCTAATGTTGTGATTTTCTTCAGTCTCTCCAGTTCCTTTCCAAAGTAATAAGTGCAAGTTGGTAATAACAAAAATGCTCAGAAGGAGACTGTTCCAGGGAGCGTTTGAAGGGATGCCGAAATTGAAACCAAAACACCGTTGAAAGCTCAAAAAAACAATATTTATTACAAAGAGGTGGCCAACAAAACAAGAAAACGGTGGACAGAAAAGAGAAAGGAAAATAAGCCCTCAGTAGAACCCCACACCACACAGAGATAACTTACAATGTTATCTTACCAACTCCGAATGCCAAGGATTCTCCATAGCAGCTGCATCCTCGGGGGTCCGGCCCACACATCGCAGGAGTCCCCGCAAAAGGCAACGTGGTCCTTCGTGTGAAGTGTGAGCCCCCCAAGCACGAGCCACCTGCTTTTTTATCCAATTTGCCGGTGATGTCTGCCTGGGCAGGTGTGTCCAACACCGCCCAGCCAGAGGCCCTCGGTCCCTCCCCTGTTATGTCAGTGCTGCCCCTTCTGTGCACGAGTGTGGACATTGGAATTTCCCTGCACCCCTGTGATGCACCTTGGAGGGTCTTCCCTTAATGGGTCTGGGGGCTTACTTCATCCTCCTCCTCTTCACTTTCTCCTTCAAATGCCCCTGAAGGGCCATCAGCCAATAGTGAGAGACCAACTAATTTTAGTTTAGACAAAGTGCTGCCTTCAAGGACGAAGTTTCTGTTTATCAGGCCTTGTTTTCCCATATCTTGGCAGGAAAAGTACAAGCCACAGGTGGCCGGGCTAAACATAGACCAACAATAGCAGCGTCTAATTAAGCACAGATATAGGGCCTTACATGGTTCATAGGCAAACAGCTGGGGTATGTCATGGCCATGTTGGTGAACACTCCCTTTGTCTGTATCCAAGCTGCACTGATCGAACAAATCTCACTTTCATGTCGTCTGCTAATCACCCTTGCTCAAAATGTGTATGTAAGTAGTTATTTCCCTCCATTTATTTGCCAGTATGACCAAATACAAAATGACCAACTAAAACAATAAATAAAAGAAATCAAAAACTTTCGGGCTGGCACTTTTTTGTCATCTGCTTAAATCAAAACCCAAAGGAGTTCAAACAAGGAAAGGGTCTTCTTAAATCCAACAAGATCAGTGTTTGCTGCACACATTGGCTGTGATCTGAACCAGCACATTCAGGTTTCCAGAACAGTGCCACCTTGGAGCTACATGGTCATTTCACCAGCTGGACAAAGTTTTCTAAACACTGATTGGTCTCAGAAAGCAACAACCATGTATACCTACACTAAGAAAGAATCTTCTTCCATAGTTCTCTCACTGTTCATCCCACTGCCTCATTGCCTTTTCCAAAAATCTGGACACTACAGATTTGTCTCTCAAAACCTTCTCCAAGCACTGCTTTTGTTGTTTGTTTTGTGTTTTGGCAGCATCCAGTGAATTTAGCTTAGCTTAGCAGACTTTTTCTCACACATGTATATTTTCCCCACATGGTGATTTACCAAAAGATGGGCAGACACATTAGCAACCAAAATAAGAACAGTGTGATTTTAGATGCATAAATGAGGAAGAAAAAAAAAGGTTTTGAGACTATCAGCAAACTGTTACATAGGTGCACTGGGAGAAAATTTTTTTCACTTTTCACAGCCATTTCTGTACTTCTCCAGAGGAGAAAAAACCTGTACTTTGTTTCTGCTCACTAAGTTGATGTAAATCAGCATAAGTGCATGGAAGCATCATAATGTGTAGAGTCTGGGGAACCACTACCTTCTCTCTAAACTGTAGAGACTTTCAGCTCTAAACACTGATGACACTGACTGTACTCCTTAGTTAACAATACATTGCATTCATGGAAGGCTTTAAAAATGAGACCAGAATGAGTTAGAGGCACTATAGAACAATGTTAAGTCAATAAAAAGGAGGGTTTGAATTGACGTTAATCGCACTTGTCAGAAATTATAAAAAGCTGAAAGGAAGAAAGCACTGCAGGAAATTGGTGTGGCAATAGTTCTTCCATCTGGAAAAACCAATCATATCTCAGCCCTCCTCAGTGTGTGTGTATAGGTGTATTGGATTCATCTGGGATAGAGTTAATTTATTCTCAGTAGCTGGTACAGTGCTGTGTTTCCGATTAGAAATGAGAGTGGTGTTGTAACACACTCTTTGTTATTTTCCTAAGTAGTGTTTAGCCTGAGTCAAGGACTCTTTTTTTTCTTTTTTGTGTCTCATGCTCTGCCAGTGAGGAGGTACACAAAAGAGACTGAGAGAGACCTTAGCCAGGACAGGTGTTGCAAAATGACCAAAGAGATATTCCACACTGTAGAACACCATGCCCAGTATATAAACTGAGGGGAGTCACCCTTAAGGAAGGGCCGAAGGGGTGTCTGTGATTGATGAGGAATTGCACTGAGCATCACTTTTTGGGGTTTTGTCCTTTCCCATTATTACCATTGTTATAATTATTATTATTAATTATAATTGTTTACCATCATTATGGTATTTTACTTTGTTTTCAATTATTCAACTGTTCTTATCTCAACCTACAAGTTTTACATTTTATTCTCCTCCCCTTGCACTGGGACGGGGGAGGAGAGAGAGGGGTTGAGCAAGTAGCTGCGTGTTGCTTGATTTTCCACCTGGGCTTAAGCCACAACAACAGGGTCGAAGCACATTGCTTGACCCTCAGTACAGGCCTTTTTAGATTGCTGAGGAAATGCATTAAACCCAGAGACATAGGACAAAGGCACACAGGTGGTCTTTCAGGAGCAGTGTCAGATCCAGGGCTGCTCCAGATGCAGTCAAACTTTATTTTGTGTTGTCTGCACAGCATTACTGAGATTGCAAGCTTCATGCACAGATCCCAGAAAAAGCATAGTCTGACTATTTTTCACCTCATCTTCACTGAGGGCAAACAGGCCACCAGCTTTTAATCTCACTCTCCCAATAGGTGTGAAGTAAGAATTTGTCCCACAGACACTCAACTAAAATTGAGGTTTCCTCGCAAAATTGAGATTTTACTTGGAGTTGCAGTAGAATCTGGATGATTCTGGAGCATACTGAAGACTCTGTTTAGAGCATTTTCATTTTGGCAATTGAACTGCAGCAATCAGTGAGGAATAGGAATAATTCACAAGAAAGAGAGATGCTGGCTTAAGGTAAAAGTCCAAAACTGCTATAGACGTGCTACAGGGTATGGACTTAGCCTCACCGTTCATCAGAGCTATTGGTGATAGAAGGTTGCTGTCTCTCTTGAGCAGAAACATAATCGAGAATGCGAGCCAGAAAAATTAATATGAGATGACATTTCTGACATGGGGAGAGATGATGAAAAGAAGAGGTGGCTGGAGGAGATGATCGAGGTTTGCCTTGCAAAGGAAAACAGAGCTCCATGGAGTAGAGTCCTATGTCCTGCCTCTCTGAAAAATTCAGTGTTATCAACAAAAGTTTGTAAATCATAGGGTGTCTGGGAATTTTCGTTTGTCTGGGAAG
This sequence comes from Oxyruncus cristatus, assembly GCA_013399855.1. Classification (NCBI taxonomy): domain Eukaryota; kingdom Metazoa; phylum Chordata; class Aves; order Passeriformes; family Cotingidae; genus Oxyruncus; species Oxyruncus cristatus. Next base: position 242,450 of record VXAY01002872.1, on the reverse strand, counting down.
TTTTTTGAGGGGAAAAGGAAAAGATATTTGAGAACTGGTAACAGTTCATTCATTAGAAGCTTGCACACTGTGCATTGCCTATGAGTAGCAGTGCTGTACTCACGAGGGTTGTTGTGGGACAGACCTTGCACACCTGGAGCCATGGGGCTGAGTCAGCTGAACAAGGAGACACCACAGTAAAAACATGGTTCCTGACTGAGAGCAGAGACTTGTGTTAAGACCAGATGGTTAAACCAGAAACTGAAGTGGGGTGATGGTTCAGCCATCTACGCCTTTTGATTTAACATAAATTTTCTTTTAAGATCTATTATGAAGTTCATGTCTGAAAGGTTTCAGAAGTTATTCCCAATATATCTCCACTTCCATAAGTCTGCAGGTACCACTCAGACAGAATGTCTTATTTAATTCCCAACAAATTTGAAGGACATTTAATATTTGACCCAGTGTAAATAAGTAAAAATAAACTTTCAAGTGTTTATTTTTGTTCAGAGACAGAGATTCTTTCCATGTTTTTCCAAGAGCATTACTGAGATGCAAAACAGCTTGAAGTCATCACATTGTCACTAGAAAACCATCTTTGCTGTGTTTTTAAGGAGATGGAAGCAGTACACTAATTATCAGCCATCTGTGATGGGAGCTAGGGACTCTCTCTCTCTCTTCCCTTCCTGCTTTTATATGTAGACAGATTCAGATCAGAATCCCTGGAGCATCAGCCAAGGGATAAAAGCACATGCAGAAGGTCCCTGTTGTGAGCTGATATGTGTCCCACAAGTGAACATCAAAAAAAGGATTGGCTAATCATCGGGTTTCTTTCAAATAGTAAGGACAGTAAAAGAGCATAAGTTCCTGGCTTGTATTGAGCCATAGGCCACATACACAGCACAGCTTGTTTAATCTGAAACACAGTTTGCAACTGCAGGAGCTGAGGAGGCTTGTACATGGCTGCCTGACACCTCCAACCATTGTCATGACTGTGGGCTAAAGTCAGGCTGTGCACACAGACATTTTCCAACCTTGCATGCCCTGGGGTGAGCAGAGATGGACAGAGAGGTGCCTTATTGTTTTAGACAACTCTTGTCACACAAGCAGGGGCTGATCTTCCTGGTAGATGAAAAGGAATCAGAATCTTCCTAGAAACAAGTGCATTCCTTTGCTAGACCCTGTCTACTTAGGATCTCCCAATCTCTACAGAGTCACACAAGATAAAAATTGTCCTGGACACGTAAGTCACACACTGAATGTTAACGCACTACCAGACAGAAAACCTGAAAAAAAAAAAAAAATTCTCCTCTGGAAAATGTCAAACTCTTAGGCTATAGGGATTATGTAATGATATTTCAGTACCTGTAATCTTTGGGAGAGCTATCCTCATCTATGAACTGTCTCTCTGTCTTCAGAAATAACTGTGAGCTGACTTTTTTGAGATTTTTGCTGGTGCAGCTCAACACCATTTGGACTTAGCGCAAAGCTGTCTGTGACACGCATTGCAAATTTCTCCAGACTAAATAAATTGAAAAGAATTTTATTCTACAAAATGAGTTAGAAATTTCTTTGATTTCCCTGAAATATTTTCAGACTAGAATGTCTTTAAAGACTAGACTCAGCAAAAGTTTTAAGCATTTACACTTTTCTAGATAGTAAATGGTGCCCAGTGATGGGCAATTCTAGGAAAGAAGAATGATAACAGAAGAAATGGAAGAAAGATAGCACATAATATTCACTGTTTAAATTTGTCTCCAGCAAAAAGACACCTCAAGAAAATCATCAAAGTAGCAGGAAAAGTTTTGGGGTGTTTTTCCCCAGCAACAACACTGTGGTTTAAGGTTTAGGGAAGTCAGCTTCATTTCAGATTCTCTCAAACCGCCTTTCCAGACCAGATTTATCAGATGATGTAAGGGAAACTGGGGCACCCTCTGCTCCTGCCCCTCTATAAGCATCAGCTATCAGAGAATAAACTCCCATGCTGTATGATGGCTTATACACACACACACACACACACACACATCTCCAACTCACATTTCTTTCTGCCTCATCTGCTTCTACTCTGTTCCTGAATTCTACTGGAACTAGTGAGGATTTTACCTAGAAAACAGGTAAGGTTAGGTTCACTGCATTTCTGTAAGGCAGGTAGAATATCAGGCTCCAGGGCACCATGTTTCAGCTGAACAAAAGTGAGGAATTTTGGTATGTGAAAAGACAAAGAATAATCAAGATCTCAGCATTGGCTGGAACCTTAAAAATTGTCTCTGGGAGTTGTGAGGGATGAAAAGAGATACAGATCTTCTCCAGTTTTTTTTCTAAGCTGATTGACTTCTCAATGGTATAAATTGTGTTGGGATGTGCAATTGCTATCTCTTAAATACATCTTGCTGTGGTTCCAACAGGAAACTCTAACTTGCTTCTAAAAGCACAATTATGGGTGCAAATTCAGTGAGCAGCATGATACTACAGATAACACCACTCCCTGTACAGTTAATGCTATAAATCAGAATTAATGACAACAAAATCAGTAAAAAATCAGTGAGTTAAAACAAGTTAGAAGAGTATAAGGACTGTTGCAGTTTGAGAGTAACTGACTTTAGTGAGTGCTTAACTTTGACACAGAGTTTGTTTTTTGTGCTCATTTTCCTCTTGACATTCTTTGTTCCAAAATGAAATTGCTTCTCATAAGAAGAGAAATCCATGTAAAGCTGCAAGCTGTCCCATTTCATGCTTGTCTTAAGCACACCATCCTACCCAGTTCTGCCCAGGCTCCTGGGGAGACAATCTTACAATTTAATATGAGGAGATGGCTCGTGCTGAGACTGAGCCTTCTTGTAAAACTCTAGGATTGCAGCAGACTCTTTCAACACAACAATACATACCAAAAAAAAACCCAACTTCACTGAACTTGCTCTTTGTGTAACACCCACTCTCTTTTAGTAAATTAAGGAGGAAGACAAGGTATTCTTCTTAAGTTTTGCCTTAAGCTCTTCCTTCCCCAAGCACTGGTTCAGAATTATTTACATTCTTGATTTTCTTTTGCTTTTGTTTCTTTTAATTGCCTCTATTCTGTTCCCTTACCAAGATTCCATCATCCATACCACTTTCCAAAGAACAATTATGTCCAACAGAGGACACCAAGATTTAGTAATATGGGTCATGATTTCATCAGCCCTTTTTATGGGATCTTGAATGAAAATACAGAAGTTTGTATGGCAACATGTGAGAGATGAGTCCCAAACCTGCCACTGCCTACTAGATAGCTTTAGGGAGGTCAGTCCACCTGTCTGGTCTGTCTCAGCTTTCTGCCTGCAAAATCAGAACGATGACAGAATGGCACCCAGCGGAGAGAGGTTTTCAGAAACCTCCAGAGGCTTTGCTTGATGGACAAGACTGTCAAAAAGTAAATCTCAAAAAGGAGCTGGTTGACTGAGAGAGTATTCGTTCAGGTCTTTTCCACTGAAATTAATACGAGTTCTGACATAGTTTCAATATTTCAATTTCTTGAGAAGATGCTTGTAATAGGGACAGCAGTATACAGTTCAATCTGCAGAGCGTTCAGTAGGATCTTTGAAAGACCATCGGATAAATACCTAAAAATTTAGACCAGTTTATATTTGGGCTTACATTCCTATACCACATCTGAGAAAATGCAGATAGAAGATTTATTCAGAAAATTATCATTTTTTCCACAAATATGGATTCAAAAATGCTAAGAAAGACAGTATTTTATCACGTGGAGCAAAACATGTAGCAGGTTTTTTGGACAAAATATTTCCTTAAATATTTGAAAGGTCCCTGCCTTTTTAACTTCTGAAATACATGGTTTTAAACATGGTAGTTTGGAAACCTCCTAAGAAGTTTGCCTGCAGTCCCCTTCTTTGCTTTGCACACATTTCACTCCCAGTCTTCCCAAAGAGCGGTCCATGTAAGTCTTGTAGGTGGATGCAATGCTGTCCTCTTCCAGCTGGTCTGTGCTGCCTCAATCCATGCGATTTTGCAACCTAAGTACCTTATCAGGTCAAGTTTTAGCAGGCAGCAAAACACAGCAAAGTGCCCTGGGCCAGAGTGCAGATTGCAGAAGAGGCACACACAGAAGAGGCTGGGCACAGGCGCTTCCAGGGGGAACAGGGACACAGCCATTCCAGACGCATGTTTGTAAGTATGGTAAGAATGTAGTAGTATACCAAAATGCCAGTATATAATGATATCCCAGGAGTAGTTTCCTGGGGAGAGGAGAGATCTTATTCCAGTGAGACGCCCTGCAGTCTCCTCCCTAAGAGCAGAACTTGTCAGATCTACCCAGAGTCTTTCTTCACCAGGAGGTACAACCATGAACGACTTCTGAAACAGAAAAGCTATAAAAACATAATGGCGAAGCTGGAGGAAAGGAGAGGTGACAGCACTGTTAGCACAGCTTAATTGCAGAGAATTTTGCCCTTGAGCCCTCACATGCCTTTCTATATCACTGTCACTCTGCAGTGGGAATGCTCTTGAGAAGCAAAGATTTCAATGCATGTTTATATATACGCACATATATATATATTTATAATATATAAGTGTGTATCTTTGTGTGAAATTATTATTAAAAATGCAGCTGTGTCCCTCCGTCTAAGAGGTTCAGCATATCTAATTTATCTTCAGAGCAAACACAGAGGCACAGAGCAATGAATATCCCCTGCTGTTATCTGTTTTTGAAAAGAGCCTTGCTTTGCTTTTCAGACATTTCTTCCTCACAGCAGTATTGCCCTGTAATTTCAAGTCATAAAACTAGTACTGAGAGCAAGCCAGAGTAAATACAGCTGCCGCACTTTACTCCCACCCTAGCTGTTCCTTGTCTGTCTGTCCCTTTAGAGGCTCACCCATGCATGCTTCATCTGTCTCCACCCTGTCTGACACAGCTGAGGGATTATTTTCCTCAGGCAGGGCTGAGCAGGGTTCAGAAGAGCTGGTGTATTACCTGCCTCACTGGTTCCCACCTCGTGTCAATCACCTGGTTTTGTACATTGAAAAAGCCGTGGTGATGTCCCAGTTAAATGATGCCATCACAGCAAGGGCCTTTGGAGGATCATGAAGAAACATTACAATTGAGGAGGTGGGAGGGAAAAATCCATCAGGTGGCCTAGAGGGGCTGTATAAGCACTTTCATCAAAAGTCTGTTGCAAAACCCAGGGAACGCAAAGCAAAAAGGAGGAGATTGCCAGGCCACTGTATCACTGTCCAGATGCATCCTCCCAGGAGCAGGTAGGAACAGGCAGCATTGCGCTTTGCAGAGCAAGGGTCTGCCTCTTCCCTCTGTCTCATACTGCTAACACAGCAGCGATGCAGGGAAGGTTATTACATAAATGTAACTATGCCAACAGTCAGGTAAGACAAGGAAGAGAAGGAGAAAATACGAGGGACAGTGGTTTTACGCAGAGGGAGAGAGTGAGCCCCTAAATTAGAGAGGAGGAAGTACCTTCCTCACCTGCCCCAAGCTGGTGGAAACCAGTGATGGTGGATGAACCAACAGATGCACCTGCATGGCCCTTGAATCACAGCATCAGCTGGAGGCTGTGCCACTGGTGTCTCAGCAGGAACTGCATACAGGTGGCCCTGATTTCCAGCATATCCTTTAATGCCAGGGGACCTGCAAGCTGCTGGATTACAATCTCCTTTGGAACTGATAAACCCTGTCCAGCAAGACCAGCTCAGGAGAATGCTACCAGAGAGTACTCTACAAGCACCATGTACTACAGTTATTTCCATGGGATCATCCAATGGTCAAAGCCATTCAAAGCATGAGGGCAAATCTTTTTCGCTTGCATGATTGGAACTCAAAAATTCGATGAATGGAAAAGGCAAGTTTACTGCAGGTCTTTCTGCCTGCTGCATATGAGTCAGCATCCCTGCAGACCTTTATATGGGGCATGACTTCTGTATTTCTTATTTCTGCATATTCTAAAACACAGACACAGATGCAAGGGTAATATTCCAGTGCCACCTGTACCTGGTGCCCAATTTCTCTATTGCTCATGAACCCAAAACCCTTGCTAAAGGTAGTGGTGTCTCTTGTAAGAATAATGCAGGCTCAAGCAATACAAATTGTACCTAAAAGAGAGTAAATTAACTGGAAAGGATCATATATAAGATGAGAAAGTGAAGCTATATATATATCCCAAACAAAAGAAGAGTTAAACTGTAGATATAGTCCTCTCTTTTTAAATGGATCATATTGATTTTGTCCAGTCCTCCCCCCAGAAAATGACAGTAGAAACCACTACAGCTCTGGAATATGTTGCACAGAGGTGCTATGGCATCTCAGCCTTGGAGATTTTGAAGGCTTTACCGGACAAAGACACTCACATCAAGCTAGCAGCAATCCCACTTCGAGCCAGAGGCTATACTGCAGACCTTCATATATCACTTTCCATCACTGTATCTATGATTTGATGAAAAACACTGAAAGTTTCTCCGTAAAGAGGTTTGAATGAGCATCCTATAATCCCGTGGATTTGAGAGCATTCAGCCTTCTTCATATCAGTCATGAAATTCAATGCTTACTTAGCATAATCTTCTCAAAATACATCTGATAGCAAACCTGCCGTTCTCCCAAATACTGTTAATATGCAAAAAGTGACTCGTGCTGATGCCCTTAAACAACCACTTCCAGGGAGCTGATCAGTTCAGCAAGAAGCAAGAAACACCTTTAAAAATGAACAATTATTTCTGAAATCAATACCTGTCAGTAATAACTTGAGCACTCTCTAGATGCATAATTTAATTTCACAGTCCATTAACTTTCCCCCTTCCTAGCCTGCCATTGCACAGGCATTACCTTTTAATCTTTAGACAGCATGGGAATATTTCAGCCTTTAACCTTTAGATCTCTCATTATTTCTTACCTGATACCTTATGTTCTCTGTGTTTAAATAAAACAAAGCTGAAAAAAAAATTTAAATTCTTCTATTCTATTTGATTGACAGCTGGAAAATGACTGAAGATTGAGAGCAGGAAGAAAACATCCTGTATGAAATCCACTGGTTTCCCAGAAAGACTGTAATTAAGTTGCAGTTCACAGAAACATATGAACATAAGAATTGTCAAAATGTCTCTCACTAGGAACCTAAATCCTATAAAAGAACCAAAGAATACTGCTTCAGGGGAAGAAACATTATGCTACAACAAAATGTGTGATTATACATATTAAGACAGGGAACGCACTAGTTCCTCACCTAACCAATGGTGAACAAGCATTTTCATAAAATAAAAACAATAAAACTAATAAAAGTAATAGATTCAAAGAGATAGAAGGAAACACTTTTTAAAAGGTTTTTAGAACAAAACAGAAGGGC
>VXAY01002872.1:214805-235106 GCA_013399855.1 Oxyruncus cristatus | reverse complement strand
AAAAAAAAAAAAAAAAAAGAAAAAAAAAAGTTCATGCAATTATTTTCTCAGATATTATGGCCCAGACCAGGTTTATGTCTCGTAGCTGATGACGTTGGAGTTGGGCATATCTGTCCACCTCAGCCATTGAGTCTGATTGTCACAGAGCAGGTCATGTCACTCCAAAGCTGACTACAGACTGAAGATATATAGGTCCTTCCTTCACTTTTTATGAAAAAATTGCCCCTGCACAACTTTTCCACGAATAACAGCTATCGATGTTGCCAAGTTTTCTGCTTGTCTGGGGATCTCTCCTTGATTTCTTCTAAAGAGTTTGCAGAAAGGTTTTTACGAGGGGAATGAGAGGAGTCTAAAATACACCTGTACCCAAAGCAGAAAATATGTAGTGCAGAACATTGCTACTGTGGTATTCCCTAGCCTCAGTTTAAAGCTGTTCAACAGCTTATTAATTTCTGACTGATGCTGCAAATTGAGCAGACATCTTCACTGCCCTTCCACAATCCAAACCATAGTGTATTTTTCCCTGGGAGGTGACAACTAATTCAGAAGCCATCGATGTATATAAGGAGATTAATTTGTTCCATCCGATTTGTATTCCCTTGTAGCCATCAACAATGAATGTAATTTACCACCATGTTGCCAACTCTCTCAAGCTACCTGCAGTAGCCTTTTCATCAATAATTTTGACCACTTTGCTATTCAAATCCCTTCATTCAGTAATGGCATAAACCACCATTTATTTAGGAAGAGAATTCCCCTCAAGGTAAATGAGCCCAGAGCTCCTGGTAGCAGCCAGTACATGAAATGGGGCATAGAGGATAAATTATTATGTGAGTTGCATATGGCACTCTTACATGTTTATGCACGTGAAATTAACTGTAACTGCCTTCTTCCCCATCAACATAGCAACACATTTCTAAGTGTAACAGTGTTGTCATCCTTTTCTTAGCAGTTGGGTGACTAAGCAGATTCGGGCCTCCAATGCCTGAACATGCTTCTGCTATTCTGTGGTATTAACTTGCGAACTTCTTGCTTTTAGCATGTGGAAGTCAGGAGGCCTTTATGGTTCAAATAGCCTTAGTGGAGAAGTATCAACGTCATTCCAACTCATGTTCATGGCCAGGAAGTTATTGTGGACAGGCATATGTCCCACAACTTAATGATGATCTGCCCAGGGTCAAGTAAGGAGTCGGCAATGGAGCTCATAGTATGACTCAGACCTACAATAATTCTTTAAATATCCTTCTGCTTAGGAAGAGCCACTAGTCTATGAAGTCAACGATAGGAAGTACTCCTGGTACCTTTTTTAATCTCTTTCTTCCATAAAGTTAACCCCATCTTTCTGGGGTTAACATCTGGACTGTACTAACACATCTCACAGAATCACTGCTCAAGACTATGCTGGTGCCACAGTCACCATTACAACGGCTGCACTTTCCAAAGTCAGTCAGAATATGGAACATCTGAAAGCCTCGGAAGTCTGCTGTGAGTGTGATTTATAATATGGATTGCAAATATGTCAGAAAACATGCCAACCTGCCAATTTCATTTCAGAAAGTCAGTGAATATCATAATCCTCTTAATTCCAACTTCCCTCTGCTTCTGTCCAGATTTCTTTCATCTTTTAACACCCTGCAGTCCAAGTCCTTGTGCAAGGAAACAGAATTAATCAGTCAGCGAATGTCACTTGTAATTGACACTAGCAAGCTTTTCCCCAGAGATGCTGAGAGAGGCCCCCAGAAGGAGCCTATAGGGCAATGAGCAGGCAGGATGGGGAGATTTACTTACCGAAGTGGGAGAGACAAGAAAAAAGAAAACAGAAGCAGTTCTTTCAAAGCACTCTGTGTCAGTAGCATCCCAGCACTTGAAAGGAGAATTTCATATTCATGAAGGCTGTCGATCAATTCACAGGCTGGAGACATATGTCCAAATGCCTATAGCCACAGCTACAAGGTCACACTTGTTTCACTATGGGTCTTGCCAGTGTGTGTCTCAGTCCTGACTTAAAAATGATACCTCTAGGTATGTCAAGGTCACCTGCTCTGTGGCAATAAGTCTTTATCTGCAATGACTGCTTCATTTGGTTTCAAGTGACAGTGTCAGCTAACAGCAGAGCTGTCTGGCACCTCCCCACAATTTTTTCTGGGTAGAGAAGGACACAGTTGCATGCTATTTTGTGATGGCCAGCAGAGCAGTGACACTGAAAGAGCTCTGTGTCCTTTGTACTCCCGTGTAATTATTCCAAGATGAGAGTCTGATGCTGAGAATCTATCGAACTGTTTGGAGGGACCAAAATAAGCACAAAGGTGACTTGGTGCAAAATATGGTTCTTAAATTTGCAGGGGCTGAAAGAAGACATGCTAAAATCTTGCTGATGCATGAAAGGGAGCATACATATGTGACTTTATGGTAAAGCTCATTGTAAAGTATATCGAAATTTTGTCTACATTCAAAGTATCATCTGTCCTAATAAGCACAAAAAACAAAAAGAAAATCAAAGACTTCCTGGTTTTGACACAGGTGCAGTGTTCCTCTTGTGAAACTCAGTACTAGGCATGTGGATGACATTCAAGAAGCAGTGGAGAAGGGAATTTCATGCTGTCTGGGATCTCTGGCTTTTATAGTCAGTGTAAGCTTTTACTTACCGAGAAAAATTGTACAATTCTCTCAGACCATCAGCAAGTTATGTAGTGATGGGGAAGAGATAAAAAAAAAAGCAACTTCCCAAATCTTAAAAGGAACAAAGTCACTGTTGGAAGAAGGTCAGAGTGGTGAGGAACAGAGTGAGACACACAACCAGATACGCTGCTGTCACACAGCACCACACCTTCAGAAATTAGCATAACAACTAGGTTTCCTAAACAACCGTACACTTGGAAAAATACAAATGATAATAACAAAAAGATAAGTCAAGAAGACCAAATAAAATTCACCAGAGAGAATGAGAACAGACTGAAATAGAAACCTGAAGATTGAAACTCAGTAAATCCCAAGGAGGTATCTGAACTTTTTTCACATTAATATTCTAAAGACATTGGTTTGAGGCTTCTAGCTTTGTGAAATGATGAATACCTGCAGGAAAGACAGAGAAGGCACTGCAGTGACAAACAGTATATACCTGTAAAGCATATTTTGACCTCCTTTTAACGAGCAGGGAGTTAAGGCTGCAGAGACAGTGAACAGTTACCAGTCTGCCAGGACTTCAGGAAGTTGCAATATAAATGGGTTTTGTTTCCTGCTGCAACCCAAAGAGGACTTAAAACAAGATAAAAACCTAAGGTTACTCTAGGAGACAGAAGTGTTTCATGGAGGTTGGAATCCAGTGACCACAGCCTTGGTCTTACCAAGCTGTTTGGGCTGCAGCCACAGGAGACAAATATTCCATGAACGCCCGGTGCAACACAGGACAGATCCTGTGTGACCTGCCCAGGGTCAAGCAAGGAGTCAACAAGGGAGCTCAGAGCATGACTCAGACCTACAATAATTCTTTAAGCATCCTTATGCTCAGGAAGGGAGAAAGCAGAACCACTTCTCTATAAAGCGGATGATATGAAGTACTCCTGGGGCTGAGTACTGAGTCACACTCCTCCCCCAGCAGACAGAGGGATCTAACAGATAACCTTTTCTTGTTTCCACTGCACCAGAGCCACCACTGCCCTTCAGTTTTCACAGTTTCTGTTTAAAGTATCTATTAATTAATACTTGCACAGACTGTACTTGCACTTGGACTTGTAGTGCAAGTAATGAAGGAAAAAGGATTAGGTTTGATGTTCTTTAAAGACTCGGTGTGTTCCTTAAGAAAAGATGCTGAAGACCCATAAGATAAAAAACGAATCAGGCTTTTTAGTAAAGGCAAAGAATTATTTCCCCAGAAAAAGTGCACATCAATTCTTTCAAACCATCAGCAAGTTATGTATATCAGCACAGCAGAAGCAAACTGTACTGGTGCATGGGGGATGTCTACGAAAACAGTGTCTGCTTGTTCTCAAACTCTCAGCCTAATTACTGTGTCCAATATCTGCATTCTCATTAGGTGAAATACATACTTAAACAGAGACAGAAGTTCATAAGAGGATATGGGTATCACTTACTTCGTATTTAGGTAAGGCCTTCTTCCAGTTTACTAATTTTTCACTGCAGCTGCAAGACCAGAACAGCACAATTAAAGATGAGGGGTTTTTTACATTGAGGTAAATGTATATTTTCCAGTGGGTGTTTTTTCCCCAAGCATATCTGGAATACAGAAATCATTCACTACACTTTTGATACTGGTAAGGTTATGAAGAATTCAATGGACAGTTCTGTTCTCTTCCTCAAGAGTATCAAGAATGTGCCTCCTTTTCTGCTTGTGTGCACGTTGGTTTCCCAGCCTGACAACCAAAAGTGGATTGGTCTCAGTATTCTTCTTTCACACCTATTTAAGATATTCTACGGAATAATGATATAAATGATATAAACCCCTTCACATATCCATGTCCTGAAATGTTTTATACAGTATAAAGGAAGTAGGTACAATATCATCACTGAGGAAAATTACATAGTACATTCTCCATAAATCATTCAAAAACCAATTGCCACAGTTGTGAACCTGTCTTAATTTTGTGGATTAATCTTAATCTTGTAACGCAAATGCCATTCTTCAACCTACAACACAATCTATCAGCACTTACGTGACCTGAACAGTACATTTAGCACTGCAAAATACAATATATAATTAACTGGCTATATGCACATGAAATAGACCAATGTTGACCAAATTACATACTTTGGTTTGCCCTTTAGTGCCTTATTCATAAATATAATAAGTAAAAATAATCATTTTTGGCATGAAATTGATTTTCAAGGTATGCCATTTTTGTACACAAAGTTGCACTCTGAATTACACTGAGCTGTCTCACCTCAACAACTACACAACTTGGAATTGGTTTATTTTGTATCTGGAAAAGACGAACTTGGAATCAACAATTAAGATTCTTCCCTCCAGAAAGATTTCATGTCAGCAGTTGCCATTCTTGCCAACATGAAAGGTCTCTGCTCACAACCACACAGTCAGGCAAATGCATTCCTGGGGAGGGAAGGGGGTAGGTGAGAAGAAACAGATGAAAGAAAAGGTGGTTTTTAAAACAGATGAGGTTAAAACGTCCTAGCTTTTCATGTTGCACAAGCAGCTGTCAGACTAACATGATTTTCCTAAGAAGTTCTGAGTGACCCCTAGATGAAGTAATAGCCACGCTCTGATGTGTTGAATCCGGCACAGGTGGTCCAGGTAAAGCAGTTTCTCCTCAGCTGCTTGTCCCTCCTACACATCGCAGGCTATTGCCCACTCAGAGCTACACTGTAACATCACTCATGATCTTTCCCTGCCTCAGTTCGCAACCAATTTGAGAATTAGCAGAACTAATTAGTAGCAGTGCTCTTCCAAACTGCTTTCACTAAGCCTGGTCATAAATTATACTGGAATGAAACTATTGCTACAGCTAAGCAGCCGGGCTTCCTCACTCAGACCCCACAGCATGTTTTAGGGTGGTTTGCACCCTTCTCCAAGGGCTCTGAGTTTGTAAAAACTTCTTCCAATGCTTCAGGGAACATTAGGCCAGAGTTCAACACGGGGGTCCTGCTGTGCCACATAGGCGTCCTTGAATGAAAATGCAAGGCAAGTTTCGGAGACAACAATCCAGAGCAACTCTGGCTGATGCTATACTCAAAAAAGGGAGAGGGGCAAATAAACTCTGATGGGTTTGTGGATTTTTCCCCTCAAAGACAAGAGGCTAAGAATTTTAAGATTTATACCTCCTCACTTCTACTCCTTTCTCCCTCCCTTCCACTAGGGGATGACAAGTCTGAGCAAGTATAAGTTCACCCCCTTGTAGGGGGGAAGTCTGCAGTCTCAGGGGTGAGCAGACAAAACTGCTCACAACTACAGTGCCACAAGTTTGCTGCAGACTAAAGATGCAGAGTAATTTTTCAAGTGTTTGAGGGTTTTTTAATTAAGTTGAAGTATTTTTCTCTCTCTCATTTTCCCACTAATGTATCAGCTTGAATTGAAAGCTGCTTCACGGGAAGACATGAAAGGAAGGCATTAAGGTTCACCTCTGTAGAGCAGTACCTGTTGGGCTTAGTTCAGGAAGACATCAGGTCTGCACATGCACTTTGGATGCCTAGTCTTCACAGCCCAGTCTCAGCCAAGACCAGTGTCCTCTGGACACAGCCAAGGAGGTGCAGAAGAAGAGAGTATGATAGCATGAGCTTCAGGAACATGCCAGCTACTCTGGTAGCTAATCTAGTGTATGTCACCCAAATGTGTACCCTTTCATAAGACCTTCTGCTCGTTTACTCAGTACCTGTTCATACCCCAGAATATAGAAGTGATCTATCTATTTGCATTCTAGACATACACACCCTGCTGGGGCTGCAAGGGCTTGGTGGGGTTACTAATTGGTCAGAGAAATTAAATCCTGCTTTCCAGCCCTTTACACACTTGGAACAAATGGAGAAATCTTGCCTGTGATGCTCTGAACCTGAACTGTAAAATTTCATAAAGTGTAGCTGTTTCTTAAGATCTAGCAATGGAATTTTTTATTATTGCTCTTGAAATAAAATACTTTGAAAAGCTTCCTGTATCTATCAATGACATCAGGAAGAAAGTATTAGCCTTCTGTGCTGTAGCAACTTCCATTGAACCAACCAATGTGAAAATCATTGTGCTAGGAAGCAGGGAAATTTCCACAGATGTCAGAGTTGTTCTCACTGAAATACTCCACAGTTGTTCTCTGAAGTGAATGTAGTCAGCAACTTGAGATTAATACACTACTAGTGACACTACGAACATGAAATAGAATTAAAGTGGTTTCTGTGTTTTCCAACCCATAAAGTTACTGTTTGAAAGGTAGCATACAATATGGAAATGTAACTAGCAGCCCTTGTCTGTGTCAGGGACTTTCTTGTAACTGTTTTGCAATGCATTACTAAGGACTTTCCCAGCAACTCCATGCAATATGGATTTTAGTGCATGTTTTAGTGTTAGGGAAAGGTCTTACTGCTTTACAGGTCTCCCAAGGTCCTGATGTCAAGTGTCTAATAACATGTGAGAAGATGTCCATCTCTGTACGACATTCCCCGCATTACCATAGTTTCATATGGCAGATCAGCATACTCAATACTGCTCTCTTGTTCTCAGTTACTTTAACCCCTACTTGCTTTTATGGAAAGTGAAGGCATCCCACTCCCTGTGAGAAGGGAGAAGTCTGCTCTACTGCTTTCACAGGCAGCTCGGTGACGTTTCCAGCCCAGGGGATCGGAGGAAAGTACAGTATCTCTCTCTCTCTCAGAGAGAATTTACCAGTATCTGGTTCACAGAATGGTGACCATTCCCTGCTGTGCTTAACTGTAGCCTGACCTCCTCTGTCTGTTGAGATTTCCCAGGATGCACATGAGTTTATCCACCATACAGCTCATGTTTTAGGTCTGTCTCCTCGCACTGCTCCCTGATGCTCTCCTTGTGAAAAAAAAANAAAAAAAAAAAAAAAAAAAGATGTCATTTCAGGTAGGAGATTCCTTTCTCATCACTCACAGGGTACTGCCTTCTACAGTAAAAGCTTTCACACCCCTGCTGCTGCAAAAGCACAAAGTATTTGGCTGGTGTTCAGTGGCCATCTCCCTATCCCACAGCTTTCTTCCTGGAGTGCCCAGCCCATTTCTGATCTCAGAACCATAAAGACACTGACTGAATAACACAGCCATCAAACAAGTTGGGTGGGAAGGGATCTCTGGAGGGCACTTAAGTCTAGCCCTCTCAAAGCAGCATCAACTTTGTAGACAGATTCTGGATACGGGAAAAGGAGAAAGAGGCAAGGAAAAGCTGTGAAGAGAGAAAGGGTAAGGAGAGACAGGCACAACAAATAGAGAAAAAGCTCACTTGTATTCGTGTTCCTTTCAGAAACAAAAAGTTTAAACAGAAAAGCAGGAAAAAATTTAAATATCACTAGACTTTTTATTAGCTCACATTTTCTGACAGTTACCTGGAACCTCTGGCCTGACAACCAGTCAGGCAGAACCCTTCCAGTTCCCAGAGCAGATGCTCTCCTTCTCAAACACGCATTTAAGATCTGCACTACCCCTTCTGCTTACACACAGACAGCTTGTGGAAACTGACTTTTTCCACCACCCCACTGTTGTTTTTTCCCTCTGGCAAGGTGTAACTTCATGGCTGCCTCTTCCATACCCTTTAATGCATTCACTTACAAAGGCAGCTGTGAAGTTCAAGATTTCTGTTTGTACATTGAACTTATCACACAAAGCAGAAAAGAACACCATATGTTCTTATTCACACAGCAGAATGGGAAAGCCAAGGTGAGAAAACGACTTAAAATAGACATAGATACAGGGGTTCAGCCTTTCAGAGCTGACTCATCTATGCACAGGGCCAAAGCACAGCCTCTTCTAAATTTGAATCAGTCTTCAATGAACCTACCAAGAGCCTAATGAATTGAGAATTAGGTTAAAGCTTGTATTCTTACGGATTTCTGTATTGTGCCACAAACCTGCCAAGGCAAGCACTATGTGCTGACAATGGTAGAAGCAACCCTGGATGGATGTAGATACAACCTGTATCTCATGCTGCTGTCCAGAACATCATCCTGGGCCTTGAGAAGCAAATCCTGTGACGACATGGAACTCCAGAGAGAACTCAGTCAGATAATGGGGCTCATTTTAAGAATAGCCTCATAAATACCTGGGCTAAAGAGCATGGGATTGAGTGGGCGTATCATATTCCCTATCATGCACCAGCCTGTGGGAAAGTGGACTGTTAAAAACCACCTTGAAAGCACCTTCAGACATTGGGATCTGTATTTAGCAAAGGCCACTTGGCTAGTCAACACCCAAGGCTCCACCAACCAAGCCAGTCCTGCCCAGTCGGGGACCCTTCACATCACAGGTGGAGATAAAGTCCCCATGGTGCACCTGAGAGGTATGTTAGGGAAAGCAGTTTGGATTAGTCCTGCCTCAAGCTAAGGTAAATCTACAGGGTTGTTTTTGCTCAAGGAGCATATTGCACTTGGTGGGTAACGCAGAAAAATGGGGAAACATGGTGTATACCTCAAAGGGACCTGATTTTTGGGTAACACTGTCTGTAACATTGTACCTATATGTGTATATATACATATTTGTATAAAGTTGAAATGTGTGTGTGTATACATATGTATATAAATAGTTGTAAAGTGTAAGTCTGGGCACAGATGTAAGTGGTACAGAATAAGGGGCGGATAATGTTACGGTTACAAGTCAGGGAATGAAGCATAGCAATGAATATTCACACCATTCCAACATCAGAAGCTGCCACTCCTCCCACCCAGCATGGGTAGTTCAAGAGAGGGGTTTGCCACACTTTGGAGCTGCTCTGAGAGTCTCAGCTGCCACTGGCAACTGCTCCTCACCTCCAGAGCAGTAGGAAGCAGGGAGCCATTGCTTTGCTGGCCGTAACTGTTCCTGCCACTGGGACTGCAGCAAAGGTGGGAGCCACCACCTCACCACGCCGGGACAGGATGGAAGCAGCCGGAGGGCTGTCCCAGCCACCCTCACATTCCACCACCACTTGGAACCTCTGGTGCTGCGGACAGTGACGGGCCCTGCACTTGTGTTGCCATCTCAGCCAGTCAGCATTTCAGCAGAACAACCTCTGAGTCAAACAAAAGTTTTCTCCAGGTTTTTGCTTTGCCGCCCACCTTCCCCATGGTTTTACTTTTGTCCTTGTTCTCCTGGGGGGCAAAAGAAGGGAAGGGAAGCAGGTGTTGATCATTGTCTTTGTCTGTATACAAAAGGGAATTCAAAACTGGGTGGGGGCGGTGGATATAGAGGCTGGAAACATTTCTCTCTCTGTTGTTGATTTGAACCTTTCTGCTGGTATTGTTGTTTTTGCTACTATTTCCTGGTCAGTAAACTGTTATTTTTTTACATATACCTCCTCACATTTACTCTCTCTGTATTTGGTGGAAATTAGAAGCAGGGAGGGAGTTCATTTTATTGAAATTCCCACCCAAATATTTGTCTTTAAACCAAAATAAATTTTCATAATGATAATTCTGTGGACAACACCACACCTGTGGAAATATATTACAAATGTGGTAACAATTTGCCCTGTTTGGAGATGTCATTGGAAAACTGGTTTTCTTTGTTACCCACTTGTTCTTCAGTTTCCTAAATCAAAGCAGAGCCTTCATGTGATCTAAATTAATCTGGAGACTTTTGTCAATGTGAAAGGTTTTTAAAGGTGAGACTCTCTGCTTGTTTTCTGCACATAGAACCATTAGATAAGACAAGGAAATTAATTTCTTTTTCCTCAAGATATCTAAGAAGCATTTAACTTAACAAAAATGCCATCTTAAAAAAGCAAAAAAAAAAAAAGCTTCTTTGGAATATCTCTTCATATTAATTTACTAGTTTTACTTCAAAAAGAGCCTTCTAAATAAAAACAAAGAATGAATGTGAATTTAAAGATTTGGGTAGCCAAAGCTATTTTTTTTCTTTCAAAGGTTAATTTCTCAATACTTTTAGTAAGAAACATTCGAAACTGTGAGATAATAGGGGTGCCAGACAAAGTCCGGGGATAAAGTTATTTTCCTCTCCCCTCTTACATGAATAAATATTAGCCATCCAGTATATTCCTGACAGGGTATTGCCTTCTCAGTTGTTAATAACACACCAATTAAAATACAAAGTCAATGGGAGACAAGAATCACCCGTGACTAGACTTTGAGGGGGTGCACCCAGGTTAAGCTGGGTTGGAAGCTTTGATAGAACTAAGTGCTTGGCAACTTGAGATGACACATGAGATAATTAAGAAACATTAGAAGGAGGGCTTCACATTTTTGCATTTTGCAAGAAGCTTTAATGACTCCCAGGGCATTAGAACATAACATGCATCTTGTTGAGAGAATACAAACCCAGTGTTACAACAAAATAATTGTTTGACTAGACTGTGGAGATGGGTGAAAAGAGAGAAGGGGGATTAATATTCATTCTGCATTGTCTGAATAGCCTAAGGGAAATATAATTTAATTAGGTCTATGTATATTTTTAGGAGACACCACGTTCAAAGCTAAAGAAGAAAATGTCTGCATTCTCAGGCAGTCAAGCAGGAAGAGTGCTGATCCTCAGTGTGTTTTCACCAAAATAAATAAATTAAAAGAACCATATAACTGATTTCCTAAAGGCAATTGAGAACAATCTGAGTGATTGTATGGTGAATAGTAGTTGTAAATGCAAAATGATGTGAAGATAGTATCCCGAACTTAAATAACATCCAGGCAATGGGCACAGGAAAGTTGATTACGCTGGCTCAAATGCATTGAGGCAATATTGAGAAGTGAGACTTCTACTAGAAAATTTTACAAAGTGCTTTGGAATTTATTGGTATGCATTTGTATGTAGAAAATTATCTTCAAACTGGGACTGAGACCCTGCTGTAGAGGTGGCTGATGCCCTGGTATTTTCTTCTCATCCCGGTAAAGCATCTTGATGGGCTTAGCAGTATACAGCAGAGTCCTAATAAGATCACAGCCCTGTGGAAAAGCAAACACAAAGAGAAAGGTGTGAAGACACACGGTTAAAAATCCATGGATGCGTGTCCCCCATGGATACAGCTGTGCAAACCAAAGCTGCAGCTGCTTGCCTGGTAGCTAATACAAACACTTCTCTGGCTTTTCCAGGTCACCCACAGAGACCTGAAGTCCTGCAAAGGATTTATCTCTTTTTTACTGAAGGAAAAAAAAAAAAAAAAAAAAGTCTATAAGGCAGGGAGACCTGTGAAAAAGTGGTGAAAATTTAGAGACAAGCTGGTAATCATCTGAGAGGAAACCATGGAAGGATGCTTTTGGAAGCAGGAAGAGGAGATGCTGAGGAAAAATGTTTTTTTATTTAAAAGCATATACATGCATGTATGTATGTACACATGAGGAAAACAAGATGATTGAGCTGGGAGGACATTTTTATTTATGCACAGAATGAAAATGAGAGAAAGAGGGTAGACATCTGTATGTCTGCTCAATACATTTTGCCATGAATGTTTTGAAAGGCATAAAATTCTGTAATAAAAGTTTAGATGTGCTTTACTGGTTTTGTTGGACAAAGGTTACAAATAAGGTATTGGAAACTAGAAAAATGTCTCATTCTGGATTCCCTCATTATTTGAAACATCTAATTGTTTTCTTTTTGCCATATTATTATGAAGGTACTCTGACAAAGACACTAGATATCTTGTTTTGCTTATTTTGCAAAAACTTATAAATAATAACTTCTTACCGAAAATGATGATCACAACTAAAACACACCTCCTGTAGTTCCTTGATATAAGGATGATGGTTCTATACACTTAGAAAGCTCCCTGTCCTGACCAGCACCTTAGTACCTGTGGAGGCTTCTGCGACACTCTGGAGAAACCACTGAATGATGTCAACTATGAATGGGCAAAACTTTCAGCTTCTTTTACATCACTGGCCCAAGTTAATTCTCTACAGATTATTCTCTCATTCACATGTACAGGGACACAAACATTTTTCTGCTGTTACAAGAAAATTATGTTGGAGGATGCTGTGAGGAGATGGGTTCAGATCCAGACTTATAGACACGGAAGCCAGGTAGTGGAAGAAGAAAAAGATTTATCTGGGGTAAAAAAGAAAAGAAAAGAAAATAGATGTTTCATGTGTCAAATGACACTAACCCACACCTCGCCTGTGCGTGTGTACTATTTTTCTCTCAGAGCAGCTCCAAAATTCACTTCTTTCTCAGTTTCACCACTAAACTTCTAATCTGTATATCAAGGTCTTGTCTTTATTCTTAGTCTCATCTTCAGGCTTCTCCAACATGGCATCCATGGTGTCTCTTCTGTCTGGGCCATGTGTTGCCTAGATCTGCTGGGATTCCAGAATGCATGCTGGGTCACTTCTCACTTACTGCATTTGTGCACCTGTCTGGAACAGAAAAAATGTGAATTGCGCCTGGTTTCTGCCTTTCTCCAGTTATGCTGCAATAGCTGCACAGAGTCAGGAAGGTGCATTTGTGACTTCTTAGTTTTGATGCCACTGCCTCTCCCAGTTCATGGTGTTTTGCTTCACAAAGAGAACTAGCTATATTTTACCTACCAAAATCCGTATAAAACACTTCAGTTGCTAATCCTCATGTTTGTGAAAAGAAAAAACACATTTAAGAAGTTAAGCTTTGCCCTCAAGTTTTGAAGCTTGTGGGAGGCACAGTGGGGGACGTTTATCCCAATCCATTTACAGGCAGCCGGATCCATGGTCATTAATGCTTGGCCTCAACAGCTTGCATTGCCAAGTTCTGCCTAGCACTAGTTCTCTGAAATGTCTCATGTTAGCTGGTCAGAAAGTGAACACTATTCCTGAATGCTTTGCAGTCCCCCACAGATGACACTTGCCTTATTTTTGCCAGTCTTTCTTGTATTCCCACAGGATCAGAAGAGAACAGCTTTATTGATAGTTGGATCTTGATAGGACTAACACAGAGTATACATGGCCTGCCAGAAGGAGCCTGTGACATTTCCATGCCTTAGAAGCAATTTGAATTACAGATTCAGACAAGGCAGCCCACTGTCTCTGGTTTAGGTTTTTATTTGCATTGAAGAGGCAACTTTCAGGAGTGAAGTATGTATAAGCAATAGAAAACAAAGGGAGAAAAATAGAAGTTTGATCAAGATGCAAATGAATTTATATATCAATTCCACATGGCTTTGCCTTAATACTTGTTTTCCCTGGCACATCAGGCCTCTGAAATGCATTGACAGGCAATGACCAGCTTACTAAGCTGCTCCATTTGTGTAAGAGATGCGTTTGTTCCCCTGTGCCTGTGACCTGCCCCTCAGCCTGTCCTGGGACCTCCTCAAAATATGTGGTCCTGGATGTGCAGCACACACACTGCAGACAGCAGGTAAGTCTGGCAATCATTTCACAAACAGAAACGCTGTTATTCCCACTCCGGGCAAATTTGGGAAAGGATTTGGTGTTGGGGTTTTTGGTTTTTTTTCCTAATATCTGTGAAATCCTCTTTCCCTTAAGGGAGAATGGGAGAGCAGCAGGAGAGCTAGACCAGATTTTTTGGCTCTTGTTACAGCCTCTTCCTCCCTGCAGGCAAGCATAAAAAGGGCTAAGAGCCTTCCACGTGGGTAGAGCAAAAGCTGTCATTTTGATTTCTCCTGGATGGAAAACTCAAAATGCTCAGCAAAACACAGAGCTTCCCTGCAGCTAATCCCTCCCACCACTCTTCACCACTGAATAAATGCTGCTGACATGCTTCCCAATGACAACAGCTTTCTGGCCAAGCGAGAAACTGGTCACAGCGTCGTGGATACCAGGGGACCTGAGAGAGAGGGGCACCATGAATCCGGTTGTGATCTTTGCAGGGTGGGAGAAGACAAGTAACTCCACCAGGGATGCTAAATCCTGGCACATCCACTGCTATTTCAGGCTCTCCATATTCAGAGAAGGGCAGCAGCACAACTCTGTGAGGAGACACATACTCCTTAGAAGAGCACTTCAAAAGAAGACTCCTTGGAAGACAACTTCATTGTTGTTTTTCTTCTCTACCATGACCTCAGGTGCTGCAGCATGCTCTTACACAGTGGTTACATGGGAAAAGCCACCAAGCCAGACCCACAGAGCTGACCCACTAAGGTAAATTAGGAGATCATAGGAACGCAAGATTCTCCACTCTCACCAGGCTCAACACACAGTGAATCAAACACAAATCAGGTTCATGGCTCGCTCCCTGTTCCGTACAGCTACTAAGGAACATGTCTCTCGCAGTAACTCATTGTCTAACTCATGGGTGCACAGCAGGACCTACATCGAAAGGCACACACCATCCTCACCACTGACAGATATTAACATTGTTAAAAAAGTCAGGTAGAAAAGAACAAACTTTTCAGTCTGAGGGATATTGCTTCACATGGGAAGAGTTATATCCCATGTGCATTCTTCTTCCTCCACAAAACAGGCTCCAGTATAAAGTGCCAGGATACTTGTGTTCAGATTTCCCTTGAAACAATAGGTTTCAAAATAAATTGGATGCTGCATTACATCTATTTTCCACTGAGGAGGAGTGAAGACAATAAATTTAGAAATAAACCAAGAGTGACCCAGAGCACAAAAGAAAATTAAATCAGAGGGAGAGCAGGGAAGGCTCATAATAAAAGCATATCCCTTTGAAGCCACCTTCACATACATACTTCTCCCTCTAGCTGAAGACATTTTGTAGAGTTTTATTAAAATACCATCTCTGCAGAAGAATTACTTAAAATAGAGAAGTAATAGATTTTTCAGAACCAATGAAAGCAAACCTCCTATAAACAAGAGTGATTTTCTTTCCCAGACAGGAGCTCTCTAATTCCTTTCTCATCTGCATCCATCACAGGGATCAGACGGAAGAAGCCTGTGATGGTGTTGTCAACTGTCTTGGGAATACTTTGTCCAGCCAACAAACTAGTTAAACAACCAAAGACACTGCTGCTGATGTCCTGCAACTCTGAAACAGGTGTTGACAAACGTCCTTTTTGAAGTGGGTAATAGGGTCACGCTGTAAAAGGGCTTCAGTCAAATTTTGTGTTGTTGGGTTTCAGCAACTTGAACAGGAGAAGGAGTGGGAGGATGTGTGGTCTCTGTGGGCAGCTTGCTGTCTGTGGAAGTGAAGTGAAGCAGATGCAACCCTTGTATGCAGCTGATCACACTTCCTGGCATGCTGAGATATTTGAATTGCAGATTTGTGGCTCTTCCTAGTTTGTTGGGGTTTGTTGGGGTTTTTTAATTGAAGCATCAATTATAAGGAGGCATTTTTTACTATTTTTTACATAAACTATATAACCACCATTACTTATACCAGAGAAAAATGGGAATAATTCCTCTGCTTCCAAATATCGGTGAAAATTACAGTTAGTAACTTATAGGGAACCTTGTCCAGATTTCCTTGCTCTACAAGGTTGTGCATGAATGAATTTTACCTTGTTTCTAATGATTAACTGTTCCAGCAGGTGTTGATAGTTATGGCCTTGGCTCCCATAAACTAAATGTGTTCAAGACATCTAGGAGCAACGAGAGTATCTCAGCAAAGGTAAAAGGGGATGTAACTAATTGTCTCTCAGTGTTCATGGGCATTCTCTCAAAATAAATAGTTCTGTTTGGCAATCAGCACTTTCTCTCAGCTTGGCATCTGGTTGCCAGATATCAAGACTAGCTGTCCTTTTCAATACAAAGAGTCCTAACGGCCACAACGAGTGTACCAATAAACCTTTATCCTTGGAAGCTGGTTGCAATCCTGTGTATTACCTGATCCCTGAGAGAACATAAAATAATGGTTTACTGCCTTCAGAGTTAAAAAACCTCTGAGACCACTTCTAGTTCATTTAGTGCCTTTAGGTGTCCACTAGAGAACAGGCTGGGCCCATAGGACACACTGCTTAGCAGATCTGCAGGAGCACTTTGAAGACCTTCTGCATCATTTCTTGGGAGAGTGAAGAGAGTGACCCCTGAGTAAGACCCCGGTCTCAACATACTTGTGCCACATATACACCTTGGGACACAAGAATGACCTTGTGAATGGAGAATATCCAAGAGGGTGAAACCGAGTTGGTCAGGGAATTCAGCATTTCAGTTAGTCTACAATTGTTTGACTGCAGCGAGGACTTCAGGCTTAACTTGCTCTTGGGATGAAAACAGGATTCTTTTGCACAGAAGCCTGGAGTCAGAAAGGACCTATGGGTTTGCTGTTGACAAAGAGCTCTCCTACCCGAAGGACATATTAAAAATATTCCAAACGTCTTCTGACGAGAGAAGAAAAAAAAAAAAAAAAAAAAAAACCACACCACCACACTACAGAGCTGCCATGTTATGGATAAAACTGAATAACAGAAGCATCAAAGTTCAACTCTAAATCTGACATTAATGTTCAACGCAACACCCATTAATGAGAACATATTTGTTGTTCTGCTAAATTGGCATACTGCATCTTTGAAAGGAAATCTCTCTTTGTTGGAGTTTCTGGCATTCTGCTAGAGCTCTTTCTAAAAGCTAGTTCATTCCAACATCCTTTGGAAAAAGATGAAGGGATCAGAGAGCAAAACCATCACAACCTCTGTAATGTTATAACTAAATCCCTTTACCCTAAATAACAAGCTTTCTTCACTAAGCCAGGCTTGTTTGACTTCTGCACCTGCAGGCTAGAATCCTGAGCTACTTTAAATCTTGTAAGCAGAAGAAGGCATATTATTCTTATACTTCCCCTTTATTTAATACCTCCAGACAATCTCTGGGATAGCACTTCACCTGGTTTCAGAAACACTGGTTTCAGACAGTTTAACCGGGCAATTACCGATTTTCCTGCATTTCTCTAGCTGACACTGCTCACTGCAGGCAGAAGATGAATGTTTCATTGGGATGAACGGAGGGGTAGAAGAAGAAAGGAAGAAGGAAAGCAGATAGTTTTTCCAGGTGTCCTTAACTGTCCCAATTGCTTTTCTGGGTCTGCTTCTCTTCTACCTCCTTTTCTATGCCATTAAGGTCTGCAGCAAGCAGGAGATAAGGTGCTACAAGCACACATGGACATAGTTTTCACCCTTTTCTACTGAGAAAAATTCTGGCTCCAAATCAGAATGAATGAATCTGCCTCATTCGCAAAAGCAGATAACAGGGTTGAGATCTGTTGCAGGTACAGCTGTAATAAATACTATTCTTGACCAGGAAGAGCAGGATTGTATAAGTACAATATGTAACTGCATGGGCTTGATTAGCAGTTTTACTTGATATATGGGTATAGGATTCTTTAATACCTTGAAATAGCATCAAGAGAATAATCCATGGACTTGTTCTCAAGGGATTTCTTTATTAATTTAGGAGAGCAAATAAGGAAACTTGGCCAAAGTTCAAAAGGACACCATACAAGCTAGACAAAAATGTTTCACCACAATACTGACTCAACATACACTATTAATCCACAACACTTAAGTCAAAATCCAATAAATCCATGACACTTAAGTCGAGATCCAGTCCCTCCAGCTCCAAGACACCCAAAGCACCAAGAAAGGAGCAAAGAAAGAGAACAGAGAGATAAAAAAGAGAGAAGGGCAAAGAGAGAGAGAGAGAGGGACGACTGAAACCTCGTGGAAGACCAGCTCTCACACATACAAGTGGCAGGGCCGCAACACAAGGCAAACACATGCCTGTGGTTTTATCTGCTCTGGTCCCTATGGCCAACTCCTCCAGGTAGGGTCTCTGACCCACTGGCCACTCTGGGGTCCCAGGCCAGGGTTAGGGGCAGTGTTCTCACTGTCCCTGCCAGTCTGAGGCTGGTTTAGGGGCTCCGGGAGCTGTGGTGTGTTATAGTTTTCCTGGGCTNCACCCCACCCCTCCCCCCTCCCCACACACACACACACACACACACACACACACACACACACACACACACACACACACACACTCCCCATAAGGTGATTCTGACCCAATAATCACTGATCTGGTGTCCCACGAGAAGACACAACACATAATGCAAGACACATTGTACCAGGCTTGAATTTCATCTCCCAGGCTGAGTTTTCAAAGCCATCAGGAAGTATATCTAATTAAAATTATAAATTTTGATATATAAAAATGTATTTGGAAGAGGGCATTAAGTAAATAACACCACAAGCACAGAAAACTTTAGAAGAACACCCTGGCTTTCACTCAACAGGAAATGGTACTCTTGAAAACTAAATCGCTTTCTTCAGTAGTTTAGTGACTGGATGACTTTACTTTCTCATGATGCTTGCCCCCGTATGAATGGCTTTCACATACTGTCACACAAACAAATTCACAGGCTTAATTAACACAAGTAAGTTTGTTAAGCTAAAGGACTAAATAGAAAAGTAGCACAAATCACTCACACCCACACCTTTCAGAGTCTTTCCCACCAGCTGAATAGTCCCTTCCAGCAGAAACTGCTTTTGAAGCTAACACAAATGTGACACTCAGCAAAACACAATAGTAAAGCTGCTTGTTTTCTGTGGTGTCTCTGCTGCAGAAACAACTTCGGCCTTTCCAGCCCAGCCCAGCCTCCCTTTCAGGATTTCACAATGTCTGAAGAGAAGGAAGAGGTCCACAACCCAGCAGAGGGTGGAAGGCTGCCCCCACCCATATCCTGAGTAAGAAATTATGTTTATGTATCCTGAGTACAGAAATTATGCCAAAGTAGCATCCACACTGCTTGACACAGAACAAATTCTATGCAAGGGGGAAAGCTGAAGAGAGTTAAGCTCCAAGCCCCCCATTCCTGTCTCCTACTGTTTGTGTCACCAACTTCCTGCAGCTTTTCTTTAATCGTTTATAAAATAAGCCTTTCTTATTCCAGAGAATCTCGGATTCTTCTGTGATGAAAATTTTTTGGATTTGGAAAATGTTATTTCACCTTTTTTTTTTTTTTAATTAACTTTTCTTCTCTCAGTATGAGCGCTGGGGAGGTATTTTCTGGCATCACGAAACTTCTGTTGTCCTGATGCCTTAGTGGAATTTAGGCACAGCAGGAACCACCAAACACCAAGGGAGCAAAGCCCATAAACAGTTGTACAGCAGGGTAAACCCTTACTGAAAAGTAAAGAGAAGAGCTGTGAACATCTGGCATCACAGGCAGTGCTCTGAATACTCCGCATTTATATTGCATATGTGCACAGTGGTGATTGCTTAACATCCTCCACAGCTTCCTGCCAAGTAAACACCCAAGAGCACTAGAGAGCTTTTGTTGGATGTTTCCAGGCTAAAGCACTGTTACAGGCAGCTTTTCATCCAGTGGCCCCACTGGTGGGGTCATTTTACTCTTCTGGTAAATAGTACCCCTGGAGCCCACTTTGGGAATGGAGAGGAGCTGTAGAGGGGACCCAAACAACCGCTCCCATTTCAAGGCTCTTATCCTGCTGCTAGAACAGGAGAGAGGGGTGTCAACAGCTGTCCCAGTTCCCTTCCCCAGCTCCCAGTCCCTGGAGTGCTGTTGGATGCTCTCAACTCATACAACACCACAGGGGAGGACCCACCCAGGAGGGAAGCGCCGTCCCACAGCCATTCTTACTAGACCAAACAAATGTGTGTTCAGGCTGGGCATTCAACCCAGCTGCCTTTCAGCTGCCTCCTGTGAATGCCCCACATTCTGCCTGCAGAGAAAATTATGCAAACAAGCCTGAGAGATAACACAACGATTTATATATATATTTTATATTTTATATATGATTTCATTATATACATATATGTGTGTGTATGTGTGTATGTGTCTGTATAT
>VXAY01002872.1:163412-214737 GCA_013399855.1 Oxyruncus cristatus | reverse complement strand
TTTATCTTTTGCCTGGAGCTGAACTTGTTTTGTGTTTTACTTACAGACTTTTCCCATTGGTTTCTAACCCTTGACTTGGGAGGCCTGTAATTGATGGTTCGATGATACATTTTTGTTTTGTAGTTGTTCATGATACATGAAAATTAGTTCACCATCAGCCTATTTCTCTGATGATCCACATCTGCATAAACACCAAAACAAGACGCTGCAAGGCAAAATCTAATACCCAGAACCTTAGTGATATGTGGGTATTTCACTTCCACTGATTTCTTTGAAATTAGTTCATTAATAGTTGGAGGGATTGGTTCTTACAGTAGTGATTTGAATCAAGACTCATTTCCTAGTGGTTCAGATTCTTTTTTTCCTTTTTTTTTCTTTTTAGACTATAAGATACAGCTCAAGCAGAGTTTGAATGAATGCAAGAGAACTGCAAATCTTGCTCAAAATTCTCAAATGTGCCAAAGTGAACTTAAAAATGCAGTTTGTACAGAATCTGCTAACAGCTTTCCACACAGGACTAAGTTAACACAAGAATATCTCTATTCACCTCACAGTGTTTCTATGTTGTTATCATGCTCTTTTTTGGACCTAGATAGTACAACAGAGTAATGCTAAAAAGTGGGTCAGATAAGTAAGAGTCTATTCAAAAATAAATATTATGCAAGTTATAAATAAGACTTTTTGGTGCTTATGAGGAAGTGCCAGATGACCCAAAAAAAAAATGCTACGTCAATTTAAATGAAAATCACAGAATCAACTAGGTTGGAAAAGTCCTCCAAGATCATCGAGTCCAGCCTATGACCTAACACCTCCTTGTCACCAAGATCATGGCACTAAGGCCACATCCAGTCTTTTCTTAAATACCTCCAGAAATGCAACTCTGCCACCTCTCTGGGCATCCCATTCCAGTGACCAATCACTCTTTGTGAAGAACTTCTTCCTATTGCCCAACCTAAACCTCCCTGGTACAGCTTCAGATGTCCTCTTGTCCTACTGCTGGTTGCATGGAAGAAGATGCCGACCCCCACCTGGCTACAACCTGCCTTCAGATAATTGTAGAGTGATGAGGTCTCCCCTGAGTTTCCTCTTCTCTGGGTTAAACAACCCCAGCTCCCTTAGCCCCTCCTCACAGAACTTGTGCTCAAGTCCCTTCACCAACATCACTCCCATTCTCTGGACTCACTCCAGCACCTCCATGTCCTTCCTAAATTGAGGGGCCCAGAACTGGACACAGCACTCAAGGTGCAGCCTCATCAGCGCTGAGTACACTGGCCTAGTCCTGCTGGCCACACTATTGCTGGTACAGGCCAGGATGCCATTGGCCTTCTTGTCCCCCTGGGCACACTCTGGCTCATGTTCAGCTTCCTGTCAATCCAAACTCCCAGGTCCCTTCCTGCCTGGCTGCTCTCCAGCCCCTCTGTCCCAGCCTGTAGCGCTGCAGGGAGTTGTTCTGGCCAAAGTGCAGGACCTGGCACTTGTCCTTGTTGAATCTCATATGATGGGATTCATCCCAATTATCCAGCCTGTCCGTGTCCTTCTGAAGATCTCTCCTACCCTCCAGCAGATCAACATTCACCCCCAGCTTGGTGTCATCTGCAAATTTGCTGATGGTGGACTCAATCCCCCCATCCAGACCATCAATAAAGATGTTAAACAGAACTGGGCCCAACACTGATCCCTGGGGGACACCACTGGTGACGGAATCCCAACTGGATGCAGCCCCGTTCACCACCACTCTCTGGGCCCAGCCCTCCAGCCAGTTCCTCACCCAGCAAGGGTGCCCCTGTCCAGGCCATGGGCTGCCAGCTCTTACAGGAGTGTGCCCTGAGAAATGGTGTCAAAAGCTTAGCTGAAGTCCAGACAGACACATCCACAGCCTGCCCCTCATCCACCAAACAGGTCACCTGGTCATAAAAGGAGATCAGAGTCCATATGCAACAAAACACAACTAAGTTGATATTAGAAATTCCATCTTCATATTCTTCTAGAAATTTTGTTAAACCCTTTGTCACAGTGTAGCCCTTTCTGTTTCTAATAACGATCAAGGCTGCACTTTCACTGGATCTTATATAATCAGAAACATTTCTGGAGAATTTGCAGGTATGAAGTGGGGGGATAAAAAACCCACAAAATTTTCTTTGCTTCCTTGGTACAGCTCTTTGACATGAAAGCATTTTCTTTAATATACTGTTGACTACCAATTCATCTGTAGGCTTCCTCTGGGAACTGAATGAACTCTGGATCTGTCATCCCACAGCACTGTCTCATTCTGCTACCTTCAGACAGACATCTACACCAAGACACCTGTTCACTGACGGTTGTTAGGCAGCAAATGGCTCATCATAATCTACAGTCATTCAGGCTCTGCCAGACAGAAGCATCAAAGCTACAGTGACAATAAAACTTTAAAACTGAAAAGTTCTTCCCCTCCAGAGCTAGTGATTATTTTTGGGAAACCTAGAGGCAGGTGTCTTTCTTTAAAGATGTGCAGTGCCCAGGGATTCAGTAGTGAAAGATACCAACCATAAATCATTAGTCCAAACCCTTTTGCAGCGGTTAGTGTCAGACCTGCATCTTGATCCAGTGAGTGTTTCATGACCAGGCAGATGCACATTGACACTCTTGATGCACAAGCCAGTGCTCAAAATGAAGGAGAGAAGTGGCAGTGTTTAGTTTTCTTGCTGTGAGGAACGCTGCATCAGAGCAGGCAGTCGTTGCCTACAATCTACACAGCTGTGCCCCACATCTAAAAAGAACAAAAACAAAAGTAATCCAGCTTTTCTTCTTGTTGGTTAAAAGGGTCTGTGTTATTCAGAGAAAGGATGACAGTGTCTCTGTGCCAGACTATCTCCTCTGTCTTGGGATGCATGAAGATGCAGCTTCTCTGCAGGGAAAAGTAGTGATGGCAATGCATTATTGAAGAAAGGCATAGTGCTTTGGCTCAGATTTCAATTCCCATTATAAGGCAATGCTGTGACAATGTTCTGGTAATACAATGCATTTTGGCAGTGTTTTGATTTGTTGCCCTTTTTAATAAAATAGGGGGTAAAATAGTAATGATAAATCTGTTTAGTGAATTAACTCAGATGACAGTCCTATTTCTAATATCCAGATGACAGAAGAGCCCTCTTGACCGCCAGAACTTGCACCTGCTCATACTTTGTGACTTCTTCTGTTCCCTGAAAGACAATCTGATCTGCATTGCAGATGATCCTTTAATCCTCAGGTCCTACTGGAGCATAACATTGCTAACAGCTGGCTTGAGAGTCACCGCCGTTCAGCATGATTTGAGGGTATGAATACACATCATCTCCTGGCTACAAGTGTGTTTACAGGTTGCTGCCCCTCTGCCACCCCTCCTCTGTGTCACTGCTTTCCCCCTCAGATTAAATTCTTAAATGGGAAAGAGACAGGTCAAAGCCACTCTGAAGAAAAATACCAGATTGTATACTACAAGTTGATTTCATTACCCACTCCTTCTGTCTCAAACCAATTCATAAAATCATTAGTCAAACCATATTAGCTCCCCTGCCTCAGTAGCTATTCCTAGTGCAAGGCTTCATCTAAAAATCAGGTACACACAGGCAAATTCAACAATGTATCAATCAGCTGTGCCTCCAGAAAGAGGCTGTAAGGCATTGACTGTCCTCCAAGTTTTATGATTTTGTCTTTCCTCTGAAATTGAGTTAGACCAGTGGAGGTGAGGACTGCTTATCTTTGTCACATGTTAGCCCTATTTCACAGCTAGGGCTCCTACTCTCCTTCCCAGTCCTGAAAGGAGTATAGAAAAAAAATTCTCACGCTTTTTGAAAAAGCTTGCATATGAATGAAATCCATCTTCTGACTACCTGGTTCTCTCATTCACAGTCGAAAGTACAAGAGAAGGAAAATCAGCCCAGAGATTTTGAATGGGTCACTTAGCAACCAAGTGCTGAGTGCAGAATCAGTTTCCATTTGGGACCAAGCATCAGGTGGAGGAGAAGGCAAAGGAAAGATCCTTTCAAACGTGGGGCAGTTTTGGCAAAAATTGTTGCACTGTGTTTTGGAATGAGGGAAGCTGCTTCTTTTCATTAAACTTGTTAGATTCTGAAATGAGTCCCAGCACGAAGAACAAAATGCTATCAGAAAAAGATATTATACCAACTGAATTCTCTTGGTTGTGATAGCTTGGGAGTTTAGATTAGTGTGTTTGTGGGTTTTTTTCTGAGAGTCTCAGTGTTTTTCCTTAATCTTATCATTTTAGGTTTGCAAGTGCAGCCTCTGCTTGAAGAAAATAAAGACTAAAGAATTAAGAAAATACATGTTTAGTAAGATAGTCAGATGGATAGTAGAGAATAAGAAATGAGAAACATTATGCAGAAGGAGCATATTCCGAAGGCAAGATGTCACTCAAAGGAGCTCCTTTGAGCTCCAGGAGATACAGGCTTCTTCATCCCTGCCTCACTGCACTCCTGGTGCAGTAATTCACTAACATCTCTACCCACTGAAATTTCTGCATTAGCAATTCACTCAATATCAAGT
The DNA here is from genome assembly GCA_013399855.1 of Oxyruncus cristatus. Taxonomy (NCBI): domain Eukaryota; kingdom Metazoa; phylum Chordata; class Aves; order Passeriformes; family Cotingidae; genus Oxyruncus; species Oxyruncus cristatus. Next base: position 210,216 of record VXAY01002872.1, on the reverse strand, counting down.
GAAGCATGTGAGTGGCACTGCTGAGAGGGGTGAAATATCAGAGGTTGCTCAATCATGCTGAAAGGTTATTTTAATATGCTGCTCGTTTACACTTCCTTAATTGCCTACAAATGGTTACAGCAAGTTGACTCTGGCACTAGCTCTTTGTGAGACCCTGGATGAATCAAACATCCGTGGGCTCTTCAAAAAGATGAGAGATAATATTTGCTGCAGAGTAACCCTTTAACTCACTAGACCGTTGGAAGAAAGTTGATGTATGTGCTCTGATTCAAGCACATGTCTCCATTTTTGAAGATCTCTATATCTCTCACCCTGTGAGAAACAAAACAACAGGCACTAAAAGAAAAGCTACCCTTAATTCAGTTTTACCAATATGCCCTCATTTCATTAAGCAGCTTTCTCAGTAATTTCTTCCCTTTCATAATCTAAAAGGTCATTTTAATTCATGGACCCTTTAACATTATTTCCCTTTAGGGAAAAACCTTTTCTAGGAAAAGGGAAAGGAAATATCCTTTTTTTCTACAGAAAAAAAAACTTGTCATTTCTTTTTTTCCTTTTCTTTTTTTTTCCTCTGGTGCTACATTAAGGTGTACCCTACGTCTTTAATATCTTTCATAAAACTCTTATTTCTACATTTTTTAGTACATTTCATTTGGTACTTACCAAAAAGAAAAGAAAAATGGAGAGGGGGAAAAAAGTATTCAGAGAAATTAATATTAGGGAAAGGCATTTAATTAAAATTTTTCAACCTCAGTGATACAGAGCCAGTTGAAATTCAGTTAACAACGGGGAATTATATCTACCTCACATGATTATCTCCAAGCATAACTTTTATAATTGTGATTGCTGGGAATGTGATTATTAAATCCACAGATCTCATCACCATATCTGAATGAATTAATGTATTAGACTGCCAACTTTTAAATATTTTTAGTTGTATAGTGTTCTGCCAGGAAATTTATTCAATTTCTGTAAATGTGGTCAAAACCTTACAGACTGCTGTGAGTTATAAAACCTGAAAACACTTATAGGATTACTTGTAGTTTGTGTCTAGGTTTTTACTAATTCTGACTTCAAAGCTTTTCAGGGATTATAGAAAAGTGTTGTTTTTGATCACCCTTTTTGAGTGATCTCTACACCATTACCGGACCACTCAGTATTTACCCCAATTATTTTAAATTAGAAGTATTTCCTTAAAATTAGTTTCAAGTAATTCTGCAGTGTCATAATTAGCACAGATCCTCCAAAAGCACATGAAATACTCAGTGTAGTATGCAGGCTGCAAAAGACCACCCGGTCTCACCAAATGCAAACTGCTCATCTGAGCCTTGGAAAGGGAAGTACAAAGGAAAGGTGTGCACTAGCTGTCTCTGAGCATTTAGGTGCAGCATGAAATTATAAATACTTGTAGGGCGCATCAGTTTAAGAAACTTTACGTTTAAACACCACCTACACTAGGACTGGGGCAGGAGTAATAACTTTCTTTATTTGCAAAACTTACAGCTGAATTACCAGCTAAAAGTTCTTCTTGGAAGATACCCCTTGGCATCCTCAAGTTGTCCATTCTGTAACATTGAAACTTCCAAAGTGAGGTATCCTCATGTACAACCCTCTACAGAAAGGTTAACAGACTGGTAGCAGAATTCTCCAGGAATCAATAAAAACCACCACAGATGATGCATTTTTGACTGGGTTTTCCTCTTTTTCATAAAATCCATCTATATTTTGAAGCCAGCAACTCTTCTGAAAAGGCAAGTCTGAATGCTGAGTTTTCTACTCCTTTTCTTTGGTTTTTCCTTTCCCCCTAGCTTCATCCACATAAAACAACTTGATTCCGTTTAGGTCATTGCAAAACTGCTTCTCAGTAAAAGACATCTACTTGCCTGCAAATTTTTCTATGGTCCTTTACCAGATCCCACCTGATCCTCATAGTGTTTCTCATTATGTGTCACAACAGAACTGCTTTCACAGTTCAGTAGAGGGAGATCATTCTCTGCATATTTCACACCTTTGTATAGACAGATGTATTTTATATCCAGTAAAGAAAGTGCTGGCAGATGATTTTAAATGGCAATCCAAATAAACCTCATCAGTTTGTGTTTGATTGTGTATGTGTTTTCCCACACACCTTCTCCTTGTAAGTAGAGAAGGAGCAACACAATCTGGTTCAGATAACTTTAGCCAGTTACTCTGAGCTAACTCCAGCCAGGGTTTCTTTAATTAAAAATGGATTGATATCGAATTCAGTGTCCCACAGGATCAACAAATAATCCAAAAGAAACACTTGCTAGGGGAGCAAGGAGCAGAATGTAAGACAATACTTCATTTGACAGAGGTATGATCAAGAGGGCTGAGGCCAGAGTAGACAACTAGGATCTCACGGTGGCCAATTCAGCTTCTCGTTCAACCAAAATTCCTTGGTTTCAATTTCCCAGCTGCTGCTGCAGCAGAGGTGATACTTACTTGCTGCATCTGCTTTACAGGTCCACTCTGAGATTAATCAATACCTGTTAAGTCCTTTGAAGATCAAAAGAGCCATGAGAAAACTAAGGGCCAGGATGACAAACAGACCTTTTCAAATACAGTGTTGGGAGCTAAAGGCATACCTGCTGAACTTGGTGGTATTTTTATTTTCCTCTCCGAATCCATTGCAAAGAGCCCAAGCAACCATTATTATATACCAGCAGCACTGAGATCAATGGCACAACAGAGGTGAGCTTAGCCAGTGTGTAAATTCCTGGACAAGTCCTTTAAAACAATGTGAAAATCCAATTCTGTCAATGTTATCTTGCCCTTGCAGGCACAATCTTAAGCCTAAAGTTTTCTGAGCTTGTGTTTTATGATCTCTCCCTGCCTGGTTTTAAATCAGTAATTTATGCAGCCTTCTCTGGCTGGGGCTTGCAGCAATCCTCATTGTTTATCACCCCATCATTTGAGAGCCCAGATGTGAGAATGTCAGAGAACACTGGCCAGGAGGTGGCAAGGCAACTTTCAAGTCATCACCCAAAATGTATGGAGTGTTATGTCATCAAACAGACACTGAGGAGCTCAGACTGCCTAATTCTGCATTTTGAGAGACCAGGTCTGCAATTTTCAATACTAAGAAAAGTCACAGTGCCAGGTGAGAACTTGTTTTGCAGCTTGCACTGAGTTAGAGCCACAGCACTGGACCTTACATTGGAAAGCCAAACAAGGAAGGCCTAAAGTGAAGATATCCTGCAAAATTATTCCTGGATGGATCTTTCAAGCAAGGTGGAAGCCTTTGTTTTCTCCTTGCTCGTGTGACTTGGTGCTGCTCAGCACACTCCCAGACCTGTTCCGCACTCCTTCCCCTATCCCAAGCGCCTTCATTAATTGACCTGGATTTGTACATGTTACTGAACCCACAGACTTTCTCTTTTCTACATCAACGACTTTCAAACATAACAGCACAACATGCACAACACACACGTTTCTTGTTATAGTCGTTTCCCTTTCTCTCTGTTTTGATTTAATCAGGCTGAGCCAGACACCTTTTGTCATATGCAATCTGACCCCTGTGGACCGAAAATCTCAGAGGAAAGAGAAAGAAAGAGATATTTTTGACTGTAGTCCTCTGGCATCAGACTTATAACTCTCATGCACTTTTTGGCTGGTAGAACAACAGGGCAGTTCTTTATTTAGGACATTAGTCATACAGTTTAGGTGACAAAACAGAGAGCAAATTGAAGAAATGAGTGCATTAGACAACTGCTGCCAGTAAAATAAATTCTAGCTATTATTTCCAAGTATCGGATTTAACACTTGTAAGAAAGTCCTTGACTCATCATAGAAAAACTATTTAATCACTGTATCCCTGTAAGAAGAAAAAGGTTTCTTGCTGCAATTAAATTCCCCATCTCAAAGCCTGTGCATTACACTACCAAACTGTGCATTACACTGGCAATGTGAGGAAACTGATCTCTGATTATCCATGACAATGATTTGGCTAATATTAGCACTTTTAGGAGCCCTCCTGCAAACAGTTTGCCAGCTGCTGACATGCCATATGCACTGAGAAAATTAGTCTAATTGCTTTGTCTGCAGCTGATATAATACCCGGTTAGTACATGCAGTTGTGTGGAATGCGTGTGTAATTTACACCACGAGGATAGCTGTGAGCACAAGTTGTCTATTTGGTCAGGCTGACATCTGAGGCCCTTCCTTCCTCTGCATACCCAGTCTGTTAACACTGCACCTGCTCTACTGCCCCAGCAAGGCTCAGGCTGCGTTTGACCAAAAAAGCCCAGAACCTTTGTCACACTATTACCCCTTTGGCAAAAGATCATGCCACCTCAGCAAAGACCCTGCAACAAAATTCTGCACAGTGTTCACTCCTGATACTGTGGAAAGCTTGAAGGTAACCTTGCTTTCTTTTTAATTTACTCACTACAGACTTATTATACCAGGTATTGGTATGCAAGCAGAGGCTACTGTCCCTATGCACTGAGGAACAAAGAACTTTATAACATTTTTCACATAAAAATCTGCTCTGTAAGTAAAGACAGATTTGGCAAAGAAAAGATATACAGAACAACATGCATAGTGTCCAATACGTATTGTCTTGGTGAACAAATAAGCAATTATTGAACACTTTAAAGCATTACAAATGCTATGACTGACCCTACCTGACCAGTGAATTTGCTTTGAAGTGATGCAGGCTACTAATCACGAACGGTCCCAATCTCTTTCTAGACACAGGATCTCTGTAACAAGAGGTTCTGTTATTTGACATAGAACACACACTTTGTCCTTCCTCCAAGCTCTTTACTCAGCCAGTGACTCAGGTTGATATCAGAGGCCAAACACTTATTTGATGAGATTGAAAGCTGCGGTCCAGACCTGCTGCGATAATTAAAGATCCTCAAGTGCTTTTTGTAAGTGCAGGTTTGTTTCCTGGCTAAATTGCACTTCAGGTAAATGACACTCGGTACAAGCTTAAATCACCTCTCTGGCTCAAACAGAACAGTTTTGTCCCAGGCATCGTTTCAGTTGGAGACAGAGACCTTCCCTTTCTCTTCCAATGGGCCAAACAGCATCAACATTTTCAGCCTTACACAGAGTTTCACCTCTCGGGCTGCAGAATTTCAAGCCACCTGGCTCCAAACCCATTTCACAGCTTGTGTATTAATTAGACACTTCTACTCAGGCCAGACACTGAAGGGTTAGAGCTGGCACTGCAGTGAGCCAAAGCTGCATGGTCTGCAGGAAAGTCAAGTCAGGCTCTGAATTTCAGGTTACGTGGGAGAAGATTCCTTTTTTCCTTCTTAAACAGACAGGAAATTGTGCTGCAATGTCTACATCAAACTAATTTAGAAGGGTGCAGGAAAAAGTACATGCTAGAATAAGAGCAGGTGATCAGCCTTCATTCCTCCCTAACTAGCCTTAACTAGATGTAAACTATTCTGGGAAGAAGGAATTGTAGGATTTAATCTCATCATTATACACTGAGCTCCTACAGAGGCCTCCAGAAGTGTCATAACCAGGGTGAGGGTCTGGAAAGCAATTGCTCAGACTCACTCTGATAGAACACAGGATGATATCTGTGGCAGGCTCTCCCATCAATCAGCCAGCTGCTACAAGCCACCTACAAGGGTGTTTAGCCCCCTGTTGTTTGCCACAACAGGGATGCTGGAACTTCGAGGTTCTTTCTAGCAATAAGCACACTACAATAGCTCAAGACCATCCCTACTCCTGTCAGCAGCAAGCCTCTGTTCATCCTAATGCATGCCCTCCTTCTCTCTGGTATCCTCCCTCTCTTCCCTGCCAACCCTCTGCTATGCCACACTTTTTCCTCGGTGGTCCTAAGACTTTTGTGCTTCTGTTCCTCCTCTGCCATCTCCTGTATCTACTCAATTTCTTTTGTCAACATTAAGATTTCCACTAAGCACACTGAATTTCTCCCAGGTGTTAGCATAGGAAGCACTTCAAAACAGAATACTTCCACTTCTACAAAGGCAGGTCCAGAGAACACCCAGAACAATAAGTGTGGTGTCCCAGTATGAATAGCAGAGAATAATGCCATTGACATTCACAGAGATGATGGACTTTAGAGATCCTCTTGTGGCAGAAAGCAGGTTGACCTACTTGCGAAGCAGTGGTGTCCAGGACCTCTTCTGGGTTGTCTAATATTGCAGATATGGAAATAATAACCCTTTCTGTTGAACTCCATGGCCACCACTGGGTACACAGGATACGTACAGGGCCTCCCAGTTGCCCCAGTAATTCAAAAAAACTACAGCCAACCATCACTCTATGTCTGCTGTTAGATCTAAAGATGAGTATCCTCTCTTAGCAGTGTTTGTCAGCCAAAAGCTGCAAGTTGTGGTCTCACTACTCACTTTTATCGGCAAAACTGAAATGGTAACTTGATAAACAACCAGATTAAATAAATCTAGGAAAGGTGTCCTTCCTTCTCATTGTTGACTACTCTTACTAATCTGCCTGATGAAGCCCAGACAAAAGGATGAATCACAAGAAAACAGAGGAAAATGCAGAATTGCTTCATTTGGTTCTGTTCTCCCTATCCCACATAATTACTTTATTTTCCAATAGTCTGGAGCAGTTTGGGCCCAAAAATCTCTGACAGAAAATATCCAAGTAGTCTGCCATAGAAAACACAGAGGTCATATTTCAAAACATCGTGGGGGATGTGAGACTCCAGAAAGAGGGAACAATGCTGCTGTTTGTAGAGCAGCAGCACCAGATCCCACCTTGTAAACAAAGCCAGCAAGGGTTTTAAAAAGACAAACATGTCTGCGTTCACTTCATGTGGGATGCAGCTATTTTCCATTGAAGCTACATCTACAGGAGCTTCTCTTATCCAGTAGAAGAGAACTAAACCCAAATGGTGCTCTAACTTTGAGATGCAACACTTCTTTCATCTTGTCTCAAGTAACGTTGCTTTCTGATTTATGTCCCATATATTAAATAATTTACAACCAAGGGACCTTCTGGGCTCTCTGATACTCTCAGTTTTTGTGCCAAGCACATAGCATAGATTATTTGAATTTCTTTTCTTCTTTTTGATATTCTGAAAAGAGGATGGATCCAGTTAAAGAAGTTGTGTGGTTTCCTGCTTGTGCTTTCATTTGGGGTATTTGTTTTTTTCCTTGTAATTAGGGTAACACAGTTTATATTGCCTTTAATCACAGCATATGCACTCTGTAATTACTCTGTAAATACATGCATATGAATTGTTTATATGTGTGGAGGTGGGAGAGCAAGAAAGTGGAGGTAATTATGTGTATAGGGAAATGTAATGATTAATTATCTGGAGTACATAATCTTACCAAGAGGCTTGATAAAGTGCAAGCACAACTGTCTCTCCTGTGTGTTAATTACTTACAGGGAGTTTGATACAGCTGTTTCTACTCATGTAAATTCCCATTCCGGTCTATCTGAAGGGGAGTCCATAGGCTGAAACCTGTGAATGCTTTCCCTGAGTAAACAGCTCACGTCCATACACGCTGACCCTAAACACATGAAGCTGCCATTAGGTTGCAGGGCTGGATTTAGACCAGTTTGACCTTTCAGCCTTGGACCAGCAAGAAAGAAATGAGAGGTGTTATCACTGCAGTTCTTCAGGTTCAGAGGAGAAAGCAGAGAGCTACCCTCAGCTGAGAAGGTCTAACCCAGAACATATAAATCAGCACAACAGTTATGAATGGTCTCTGTAGCAACCAGGCACGTTCAAGAAATCCTCTTTCTGCACCAGTGACAGGGGGGACAGAGCCAGATTTTCACACCCTCCATCAAAAGCACCAAGGCAATTCTCCATAAGAGCCCCACAGGAAGCAGACTGCTTGGAGGCAAAGACTGCTTTTTTCTTCCAGAGTTCAATACTTTAGCAAACGGTACCTTACCAAAAAATTACAGTTTAAGTTTGAAAATTTTTAAGGGAAACACCACTGTGTTGCTGAATCAGCCATCACTTTACTCACTCAGGGCCCCAGCATCAGCATGCCTGGGGAACAGATGAGTGGTATGACTTACCTCAATGTGGAGGTGCTTTGCATCAGGGAGCAGAGAAGACGCACAGAAAGAACCTCTAAACTCCCTAACTGTAATAAGTTTGTGCTGCCTATGCATGGTGTGTTGATACCAGACTGACATAAATGATTTCATAGTACCCATCCAAACTACTACAGATCTTTCCTTTTTGCTTAACTATTTTTAGCGCAAAATTTTTTCTTTTCTAGTGTTGTGAAAACCACGTTTTCTGAGTCCTCAAATAAGGCTCTCAAGCAGCAAAACCTTTCTCTTTCTCACCCTTGCTGTCACCAGAAGCCTCACTGTGCTACCAGTTGAAGTGACAAGAGAAGCTACTACTAGGGTTCTTCAACATGAGTGGGGGAAGTAAGCCTGAGCTTAGCTCATCACTCTCATAGCTCCTGCTTCTAACGTTGAAGTCAATAAATGACCATTCACGATGACCTCTTTCCCATCCCACTATGGATCTTGGTTTCCTCCACAGTCGTGCTGATTCTGACTTACCAGCCACACATCATTGTAAGCCTGACTGATCTGCATGCACGTTTCCTCACACTTCTCTGTTTTTCCTCTTAGTGACTGTAAGTGTAGATACTCTTTCCAGAAGATTTATGATGAGGAGATTAGAGCTTGTTTCACTTAAGGACATTTTCCTGCTTGAGAAAGACAGTTGGATGTTTCTCAAAGACAGTTGGATGTTTTCTTCTCTTGCATTCCAGAAGAGGCTTACTGTCTCTCTCTCTCTGGTATGAGGAGAGATAAACCTTCACAGACATTACATGCCTCCATATCAGAGAGGGCCTGGGGAGAGGCCAGTGAAGATAGAGTGCTGAAGAGAACAGGAGGTGTGTCTTTCCTCAGACCCAGTCCTTTGGAAGCACCATTAAGGTTTTTCTTCAGGAAGTCCAATGTTCTCGACTTTGGAATAAATTTTCCTGAAGTCTTTCCACTACCTGGCATTTTGGGGGTACCTGCATGTTATCTTTACTGTGATCAAGCCTGTCTGTCATTTCTTGTAGGGATAGACTACATCAGGAAGTATGTTTTTTTAAAAGTTCCTGTTGATTACTGCAAACCTAGATATGTGGAGAGGAAAGTGTGAATAACACATCTTTTCCCCCATGCTCCAATCCTAGAGACACACTCGACATTTCAAGAATGTTAAGTGGCCTGGTAGGAAAAATAATTGTCAAGAGACTTGTCTTGCACAAGGACAGACATAAGCACATGCATGCTGCACCAAGGACATGCTTCTGCATTGCTGCTGCACTGCAGCAGTTTGGTTCAGGGAACAGGATACAGACACTCAGCTCCCCATCAGTTTATACCAGATACCAGTGTTTTGTATGAAGATGTCATTGTTTACTTTGCCTGACTGAGTGCAGCTCTCGTTTTACAGGGAACTTAATTTCAGTGGACTGCAATTATCCCGTTTTGTTGAGTATACTACCCTATTTCCTTCTTAGAACATTCCAGCCTGAGCTCTTACAGCTCACGTACCAGGACACACTGCAATCCTTGACTGTTTAAAAAGTATCTCGACACAAAATTGAGACAGAGAAGTTTCTTGTTTTTATTACAAGCCCAAACATCAGTTAATTTCAGTTCAGAGATGAATGGCTCCCAGAGAGGGTAATCTGAGAATGTTTATAAAACAGCATCAGAGGTTTGGTTAACTGCATCTGCAGCTACATTAATCCTTGTAATTTCATTCAAATTCTGCACGAAGAGAACATTTCAATGTCTCAGTCAAGATGTACTGCAGTATTGCCCTGTCTTTTTATCATTTCAGATCTCTCTGTTAGCAGGTAATAGGTAGAAAGTTATAGTCTAAGATTTCTACAGTTTTCAGTTATTTACATTGAGGGTAATATCTTTTTTAATATTTCTTCCTTCTTGACAATCCATCCTGTAAGTCAAAAATATGAAGATTGGAAACATCAATAGTTATTCAATATTTGAGAGCAAAGCTTGTCGCCTTTCTTCATGGTGTTAGAGGAGTCATTTATCCTAATGCTGCTGGTGACATTCAGAACAGTCTCAATCAATAGCTAGAATCTAATTTCACAATTCTGATCCCTCCACAGCCATATTGTCTCAGCTGCAGTGACACCTATCAAAACAGCTTGAGGTCCAGTCTCAATCAGGTGCTGTTTTGATAAAATCAAGAAAGGCACAAATTCTTCACGCTCTCATCTCCAAAAAGAACTACAGTAACGTGCACATCTCTGAAAAACACAGCACTATTGATAACAGACTCACTGTAACTCACTGGAGTTTGTCTCAGCCTTGGCAATGTTGAAAGAAAATTACAGTAAGTTTGTTGTTTGACGTGAAAGTTGGTGCCTCTGTTACCTCACTCATGCTAAGTACATACCTTGACACTTGAAGGAACTGGGCCACAGTGACAAAAATATGGAAAAGGCCCAAATGCCTGTGAAACAGGCTGTGTAGAAAATACTGTGACTGCCAAACCTAAACTAAATTTTATTTTACTTTTCTGTAATAAATAGCTAACCACAATCCTTGAATAATAGGTCATAATTCACAGTATCTCTGGCATGATTTAAGTTACAGGACTTAAACATAGTACAACTCGGGCTTTAGGTGTGAAAGGCAGCAGAAATAGCTCTGGAACACTTGGAAAATGCAGACAATTTGTACAAACATGAGCTCTTCGAGTGGAAGTTTAGCAACTTTATCTACACCAAGCACTTCCTTCCACTCCCTGAAGAGTACACTTCTAAAGATATGGTGAGGACCTATAGATGTGGTCTCTGGATTTTCAAAGTTCTCCTTACCCAATCAGAGAGCACAGGAAGATCACAGGATAAAGAGGTGATACAAAAGTCCTTCAGGCTTCTTGGGACAGTGTGAAAAAGTGCATTGCACAAATCAAAGTATGAGCTTTAATTGTGTAAGTCTGAGTGAAAGTTTGTATAAAGCGACATCACTAGAGTTCCAGCTTCTTAAATAATAGATGTGAATTTAACTGACATTATTAAGACACAGGTAAACAAACAAACTAACAAAAACACAAACAAACAAACAAACAAAAAACAAACCCACTAAATAACTTCAGTTAAATTGGTGTTGTTGTTTCCAACATTAAAGAGGTTTTTCGTACTTCAAGGTACAGTGGTTTTGGTGCCTTACTGCTGTTGTATCAATGATTAGTATAATTTTCTAAAGAAACTTGTGTTATCTGATGGATTCTCTACCTCCACATGATTGGCAACAACTCAATACATAACTAAAAAAGTGTCCCTAGCATTGATAGTACTGCAGAAATGTTAAGGAGTTCACAGTCGGTAGAGGCTCACTAGAGACTTGCCTAGACATCAAAGCTGTTTATCTTCCTAGGGAAAAAACAGAGGAGACCTCCAATGTGGAAAACCATGAAAGGATTTCCTCCCATGGCTCCTTCAGTGGGCAAAGGAACGCTGATTAGTCCCATTTTTACAAAAACTGATCAACAGGGAGTGACTGTAGCATTCTGGGGAGCCACACCAATCTTTGGGGTAAAACCAATCTTTCCACAGTTAACACCACACACCTCTGCACTCACCTAGTTCCCCTGGTCACTGGTCCACGTGCAAAGGTCAAAAGTAAGACTTCCCACTCCCATAATGTGGAATTTTACACATTATTATCCTGTTTACTGATAAGCCAAGAGAAAGTTTTGAAAACTGACTAGAATCACAATATTTTGCTGTCAAAACTAGTCTACTTCGTGCCACCCTGTGGTTGGTCCAGTGTCTTAGAAAGGAGCTGAGAGGAAACAAACATACTACCCAGTCATAATGGCAGCATCCTGCAGAAATCCTGCATCCCTTTCCTCTAGTATAAATGCTTACAGAAGGCAGGGGCAACCAAGAACCACGTCCAGCCTTATCACATCTTGCAGTTCTGATATATTCTAGAAAGGTTTTCTGTAAAATGCTCTCTCTTCCCCCACTGATTTCACTGGGATTGCGCTGATAAACACTAACCCACACCCTGGCCATCTGTTCCAAGGAGCGAAGTACAACAGTTTCAGGATACATTTTTATCTGCCATGTGGTTATACTGTATTATCGAAACATGATAACCTGGAGAAAACATAAAACATAAACAGAATTTACAATAGAATGGAAGGCAAATAAGCATTCTGGTTTCATTGCTGAGTAAGCGTAACTCAATTATACGGGAAAATATGGAAAATTAAACTTTCAGTTGCAAAAAGCAACTTGTTTTAATTCAGAAGTGAGAATCAGTGTGCACACTTTTGAATAAATTAAAGGTACTAACATATCCAATCAAGGAACAAACATTGTGATAGAAAAACAGTATCAAGCAAGGAGAAGCCCATAAAAGAGAATAAATTACAAGCACAGTTCCAAACCTTAAGTACTGTTTTACAGAGAATTTTTCCTCTTTTGGAAGATGTATAGGCATTGGAACAGGTTGCCAAGGGAGATGGTGGAGTCACCATCCCTGGGGATGTTCAAGAGGCATCCTGGATCTGGCACTGGGTGATGTAGTTTAGTGGTTTAGGGGTTAGAGTGGTAGTGCCGGCTGGATGGTTGGACTGGATGATCCAAAAGATGTCTGCCAACCTTGATGGTTCCATCATTCTATAATTCACTAGTCACAGCTTACTTTGAACAGTTCACTGCCTTTCAAACTTGTTTCATTTGGCTTTAAAGCATCCTTTGACTTTGGTGAACTTTGAGTCAGGCCTCACAAGCTGCGGGCACTGTAATCAGATGCCTTCACCTTATAATTGGCATGATCATTAGTGAATCCAATGAAGTCATATGTGTGTGTCTGCAGCATAATAAGTCTGGAGCAGATCTTAGACTTACTACAAAGTGTCACTGCAGTTGAAAAATACCATGGGTTTTTCTGTGATAAAAATCACTATAGATATTCATCATGTTGCACTTTTTCAGAGTGTGAGTAGCTGTGATAATGACTGGACTAAAGCCTTGATCTAGTATTGCTCTCTGCTATTATTCTATTACACCAGGACCCAGGAGGTTTACAGGTTGCCAGCCTGAATTCTGGAAAGGGGAAATAAAGCATTTTGGGGCAGTTGCTGCTGCCTTTAGCAAACGCAGTACTTTATTACCTGAAATCAGGCACTTTAGCATCAGCCAAACATTGAAGCTATGGCATATAGCTCAGTTTGAGGAGATTCACCTTGGACCCCTTTCACAGCTCATTCCATCGGCTTTAGCAGCATAAGTTGAGAGAAACATACTGCAGCATTTCATCTCTTGTGTTTGGTACTACTCCACTCAGCAGCAAGCACCATGCATGAGGTACAGATAAAAGGGAAGGTGCCTAAATGAGTTTTGAGATGTTTATGGGAGCTAGAGAAAAAAACCCAAAGCATCTACTAAATGCTGTTGTTAAGCATCTTACTGCAATGTGCTCAGATTTATCTTTGTCTGATAGAAAATTTAAGTGGCAAATGTAAATGCACTCTGTGGAGTGACAGCCATGCTCTGCATGTACGTCATGCCCCACAGGTTCTCAGCAATGCAGTGTACAATACATGCACAAGTAGAAATCTCCACAAATAAAGTAAAAACACCAGACAAGTGGTAGCAGCACTTGAGATTGAAACACCTGATTCAGACAAACAGGCAAAGCCATGGAAACAGATTCTTTCATTTCAGTGGAAATCAACTGGGTCACGAATCACAGGAGCCATAACAACGAAGGGCAATTGATCAGTGTCCACCTCCTCTTGGCTGAGCCACCCATCTCTGCACTTGGCTCTGGTTGTCATTTCCCTGCTGTTCTCCCAAACCTGTGATTTGCTTCCCATGTGGATGAGTGACCCAGCTTCAATGGGGTTGGAGAGGTTGCTCACCCCAGCGACTCCTCATCCTGGTAATTAGGAAAGTGCTTTGACCTGCTGGAGTGAAAAATCTAGACCCCATGTGCTGAGGAGGAGGATCTTACTGCATGGTGAAAAGAAGTTATGGAAACTTCATATGGGAACACATTGTGGACAGAAAACCACCATCAGTCTTTAAAAACAGTCTGTCTGAGGCTTATTCTCTGAGGGAGGGCATTTATTGTAAATTAGAGTGAATCCACACTTGAATGCAACATTTTAAGTGCAACTGCCAAAATTTATAGAATATTTAAATATTTTTTATTGTCTCTCCTTTTTTTATTTTCCTTTGCACAGTAGTTGCTATCTAAGCAAAAAGCTAATTGGGGGTAGTTTAAGTGTGTTTTCAGGTGAGTCTCCAAAGCAATCTTCATATGACAAAATAACTAGAACTGGCTGATGCTTTGAATTCATGACATTTTAATTTTAAAAGTTTTCAAAAAACATCAGTTTTCACAGGAGCCTTGTTCATTGTAACCATAAGGTAAAAGACAACATCCACTACGTTAATTAAATAGGAGAGATGGAAAGAGAGAAAGTAGACGTTAGGACTTAATTAGCATAACAGATAATGGAGGAAAGAACCCTTAGAAATACAAGACAGGAGAAAAGTAGGTCTTGCCAAGGACAAGATGGATAATAACATTTTATTCTTTGCTGAAAGCATGTTCTTGACCGTCATCATCTTTCCCCTTTTTCAAAAGTGAAATGGAAATGTAAAATTTTTATTCATCATTCATGGACTTTCAGGACTTGGGGGGGGGGAGGGGGGAAGATGAATGGGAGCTGCTAAGAGAGCTCTGTAAGAAGCTACAATTAAATAAATAAATAAAAGCCTTTCCATGCAAACTAAAGAAGTCTTACTGGTCATACATACGTACATCACTCTTGCTTAACATCATGTATGGTTCAGCGGCTCCCAGGCAGCTGATTTGTTCCTCACTGTTGTGCCAGTTCTTGCAGTGGGGCCTCTAGATTTTGGGGAGCAGGAAAGCTAAACAGCACAGCAAATTGCTAAAAAATATCAGAGAAAGAAAGGTTTAGCAACGAAGTCAGCTGTTTACAGTCAAGCTGGTGAAGAATAGAAGTTGGAACATCAACGCAGTTTATTTTCCCTCCCTTCCCATTAGAGACTGATCTTCCAAGCAGAGACACATGTGGGTGCAAACTTAGCAACCGTGAAGCTGCTGTCGTTTCAGCTTTGACCAAGGACCTTGCCTGGCTGGCTACACACTACAAGGTGTGTTGTGAGGGACATAAGGTGTCCCTCATAGGTGTGTATGTGTCCAAAAAGTACCAACAAATTCTTTGCATGACTAGAGCAGAGAACCTCAAGCTGATGCCTACAGGGAAGCTGTGCTGCACCCCTAGTGTGATTAGCATTGGTTTAAGCAGCAGCTTCCAGTCTAGCAATGCGACTGAACAGGGCCTGAGGACCCAATCTTCACAGCTGCTGTTTTTTGAGTGTCTTTGATATTTCATGCATAATTATAAAATAGTTCATTTGCATGCTAGCCAATGACCTACAGGTACACAGAGACTTTGAGTTATTTTTTTTAAGGCAGGGCATTTGCCAGGACAGAAAGACATATTACACACTATGTTGTGATTCTGATTAAACAAACACAGCACTTAAATTTAACAATATAATATTAGACACACTATCATTTTTCCTGCACCTATTTCTTCAGCAGTTCGAGGAGTTAACAGGCAAAGTAGAGCTGATCCCTCTGCCCAAAGGAGCAGAGCGCTTTGAATTGTTTTGACAATGGTTTGGTTCATTTTATTTCAGCACAGTAGGGAATAAAGTTCTCTGCAGAAGGGAAGACATAACAGGGAATCACAGCCAGGATTATAAGCATCAGTTTATGAAGGGGAAATGATTAATTCATCTCATTTCTGTTGGACCTTCTTGGTTTTGAGCCACGGAGCAGGCTCTCAGTTGGAGCTGCATGGGAGACAGGCAGGAGCTAGAGCCATAGCCCCCAACACCTGCATCAATAACAGCATGACCTTTGATCAAAAAATATGAATGTCCTGAGCAGTGATTTCCATTATATTTGAAGCTGACATTTCATGGGCTTTTCTTTCCTGTCAGCTCAAGAATTAGATTGAGAGCTAGCTGCATCCCACAGAGTAATGTTTTAATCACTAATACTGTAACTACAATAAAGGGGACATTCGCTGCCTTCAGCGTACTAGTTCTCTCCACTGTGCTTCATTCATTAGGACCAGCGTCTCCTGATTAGCTGCAGGGAGACCCCCTGGAGTCACATTAATCCTGTCAATTCAGTCAGTCGCTGCGGCTCTGCAGGATATGGCTGCTGACTGCAGGATCACAGAGATGCTCTTCTGCTTGGTTTAAGCCCAGCATGGGTCCGGAGGCAAAAGCGGTGAACACCTTCCCACTTTGTGCTGTGCTGGGGGGGCTGCACTGAGATGCAGCCGTGCCTTCACCCACGCGTGCAGCAACTCGGCTGTGGGGGCAGCGGGGCGGGGCAGGGAGGGCGCTGGGAATGCTCACTGCAGCTCTTGGGCTCAGCAGCCTTCCAGCTCATCATCTCCAGCCAGTCACCTACGGCCGATGCGATGGAGAACAGGCACGCACATGTGCCGAGCATGACTGCAGTCTTCACACCAGCACCTGGAAGTCCAGGGAAATGGCAGTGCAGCGCTCCCTGGGCAAAGGTGTGCATTGAAATTCAGGTGAACATCACGCTGAATGTGTCCCAGGTAGGGTGACCTGTGTGTGCGCTCCAGGAGCCTGGTGTTTCCAGGCTGTGCCAATGCACTTCTCCTGCAGATTACTGAGGCACATGCAAGGGGGCCAATACTCCTGCAAGCAGTAATACCAATCAGCTAGATAGTTTTTCCTCACCAGGCTGCTGTTACCTGAGGTTTGGTGAAGATAGGAAGCAAAATCAAATCTGGTTGGGCAGCTCTCTGAAAGACATCTCTGAAGAGGAAGTCCGAGGAGGACAAGCAAGCCTGTACTTTTTCCAGGGAACTTTCTGTCAGGCTTTAATAAAATACTTTGCAGCATGAAGGGCTAGTCAGCATTTCAGATAAACCCAAACTAAGAGGAAGAAGGACCAGGTAACACTTTCAAATTAAATGCCAATTACTAGAAAGGACATGAACAAGGACCTGAGCACAAGAGGAGGTAATGATTTCTGTAGTTTTTGTTTCTCTTCCATCTGCACATTATTCCAGCAGTAAGCCCAGCCCCCAGAGACTACGGGCTCCAGTAGAAAGTTTCCCTTAGCACAGCCACACTGACTTCAGACGGGTTTGTTCACATCGCTGCAAACCCCTGAGGATAGTTCACTCAAGCACACCTGAACCTCCTGCAGACCAGGGCAAGTACAGCATTTCAATGAGCCACATCTAAGAGATACAGGCACAGACCAGAGCGCATCAGCACCCGCCAGTAGAGCTGTCCTCATCCCAGGAAGCTGACAGTATGAAAAATGCAAGGTTGCAGCCACTAGGGCATGTTAAAGAGAAGGAGAAAAGCAAAAAGAAAGAGATATGGGTAAGAAAAAGGGCCATGGAGATGAAGGGAGATGAGCTGGTGTACCAGGGAACCTAGGAGGGAGGAAAGAGGGTGAACACAAAGTCACGGCTGAAGAATCAATTAACTTTAGGAAATGAGTGTCTACAATAACTACCCCATTAGAGGCCCCACCCAGGAGCAATCCTGTGTGAAGGGCAGTCATGTCTCTGTCTCTGGGCACTCAAAAAGGAGATACTGCACAGACACCCTCTCCTGCCCTGCCCTGAGAAATGGCCATCTGGGACTGCCTTGCAAGGAAAATTCATAAGGTGTCAAAGGATAAGCTCCTCCTTTCTTCTCCAGCTCTTGGGAGGCACTCCAAGACCACTGGGATAAATAAATAGATGGCTAAATGCCACCTATCAATGTCTATTAACAAGAAACAAGCAATGAGCTGGCTGGGTGGGAAAGATTTCCTTGGCAGTTTTCTCTTTGCTGCTGCTCAGCTGTGGGCAGCATGAGCTGGGACTTGTATTGATTGTTCTGCTTGTAATTTAGCATAATGCAAATGCAGGTTGAGACCCAGCATGTTCTGTTTAGTAGAAACCATGAAAAGAAAAGGAAATTTCTATAAATTAAATGTTCCTGTCTCAACAGGCACTGAGATGGGGATTCTGATTTATTTTAGCTGTGGCAGAGAGAAGCAGTAACAAGAAAACAACATTTATTTGAGGGAGAAAGATTGACTAGAAGCTTGCCTCAGTAGCAAAAGTTTTTTATCTCAGGAAGTATAATAAGAGATTTTAAAATACTGTCAAATAGATAACAGCATAGGAAAACTTTGCAAACAAATAACTTTAGGGAGAAGCCATACATTTCAGATCGAAGGTTCATCTAGTTCAGGACCCTGCCTGCAGTGTGGTTGCATGCTCAATCCCAGAGAAGGGTGAGGACAAGGCAAGTATCCCTAGCACTTCCCTGAAAAACTCGACCACAACTCTGTTTGCAGCACTGGAATCTTCCTGAGCCTGCTGCAGATACATCTTTGGATACACCTTTGTAGGCCTTATGGTTTCCACTCATCTGAGACCAAACATCACATCTGGCTTCAGCCACCTACCAACCTGGCACTTCAAGTTCTTTCAATGGAAGCTCAAATTTATTTAAGGTTAGAAGAGTTGTCTCCTCTCCACAAATGACTCTCAGCTCTTTCCAAGTTTGATAGATTAGTGCTTAAACAAACCTTACAAACTGCAGAATACCTTTTAGAGAGGCAATTTTTTTTCTACTAAGATGCATGACTTTAAAATCCATTCCTACCCTTGAAAAGTTATTACGTGAATGTGTAATCCTTTACCTTTACTTGGAATTTTATTACAAAACTTTCTTAGCAGAAAAAAAAGAAGTCTGTTTTGCACTGGTTCATTATAGTTTAGTTTTGTCAGAACTGCAGAGCCATCATGAATATGGAAAAGGGATCAGATTTTGTTTTAGTTTGTGTATCAACAATTGAATTATAAAACAAAAGAAATTCAGACTTGAGTTTCATGTATGAGACCAGTAGTGAAATTAAAACTAAGTAAAAGACATTAATACATGTAAGGTTTTTGCGGGCTTCCACTTTATTACAGTATTCAAATTTACTGGATGCAATGAAGGAAAAATACTTCTCTACCTGGGCAATTCTGGCCTGGGTTTTGTGATCTTATTCCAAAATCATCAGTTTAGTTTCATCCTACTCTTTCACAAAACTAAGTGATCTCCAAATTAACTCATACTGGGGAAACCAAAGCAAAATTCAAAAGCTCACAGCAAGAGCAGAAATAAAATTTTTTAAAAAAGTCTTCTTGTGACTCTCTATATCACTACACTGGCATTTCTCGGTAGCAGGGGAGAGGTGAGGCCCAGAACAAAAATGACCTCACTGTCCTTACACTTGTAAGTCAGCCAAGCTGGCACACTGCTGCCCCGGTGAGAACTGTCTGGGTCGGGCAATGGGCCCCTGTGTCTTCCAGAGGAAACATTGCCTTAGAAAGCACCAAGCACTTCCTGCCTGGCTTCAATGCTGTCACATTGGTGTGCTGTTTTCAAAAGCTCCCTTAATCCAGAAGATTAAGGGGATAGTAAAATGAGTGGTGGCAAAGCAAAGCGAGATGGGTCTTGCTATTGGTCAAACCTACATGGCTTTGGAGAAATAATGTTTATTTCCGGAGAGAATAGGTGTGTGAGACAGGGATGCTGGAGTTACATAGGGCATCCACAACTTCCCTAGGCATGCCTGAAGCTCTGGCAGAGACACTGCGGGAATTTGCAGTGTTCTATCCAAAAGTAAAAAAAAAAAAAAATAATTCTGAGACAGAAACTCAAAGCACAGTACGAAACTCCAAAGCCCATAATCCTCTCCCTGAGAGAAATAAAGCACAAGCTAAGTCCTCAAAGCATGACTACCGAAGCAGACACCCACACACAGCCACCTGTATTCTTTAACTCTTCCATTTTACTGCAGTCTATACTGCTGAAGCTCTTCAAACTTTGTTTTATAATGAGTCCTGAGCCTTTTGTAAAGCCTCAGTTCTAGGAGTTATGTGGTAACAGTTGAATGAGTTCCCACTTTTGGGAAAACAAAGGCTTCCAACCTCCCTTGATGCTGAGAAAAAAATTAAAACCATGCACCTGGAAATGCAATGATAGCTTAAACATATGTATTTATTTTTCAGTCTTGGAACTGGGGCTCACAAGTTTTGACTACTTTACACACTGCTATGTAATTGTTTTTGTTGCATAAATTTCCCTGAAGCTCATCTGGCCTACTTTTACAAATATCTGTGGCTTTAATTTACTTTTTGGAAGTTTATTCTTTATAAAGAGCTAAGAAAGACATGTACAGACATAGGTAAAGCTATTTTCAAACTTGTAAAGCTGATTATAATGGAAGAGTAATCATTTACTTTAACAGAGCCTACAGAAAGAAAGAGAAGGAACACTTTTTCTACAGCCATTAGGTCAGCAAGTGAGAAGATGTAAATTTGATTTCCCCCCTATCCTTTGAAGTGTTTCTTGATATTAGTCAATCATGTCTCTCTTCTTGAACAACTGGGTACCACTTTTCTGCTTTGCAGGGGCGGGCAGAGCAGCTTCCAGGGCAGGGTTGATAAGGTTTCCAGCATGCTACTCACCTGGAGCCCAGTTCCCAGGTGGGGATGGGCCCACGGTGTCCGGCAGAGGGAAATGATAATAAAAAAAAAAACAAGTGAAGGAACTGACAGCTGTGATTTTACATGCCAGGCTTTCTAACCCAAAGGCTACAGACACCCCACAGCTCTTCTCTCCTGTTCCTGGAGACAGTGCAGATATCTCCAGATCCACATGGCCAGATTGTTGAACTTGGGCTTGGGAGACTTGGACCTCCCACATCCTGTTAATGCTCCATGGCTGAGTTACCTCTGCCAAGCCAAGACACCTCCTGGTGCCACAACTGCTTCCCCTGTGAAGCTGGAATGGCCAGTCCATAAAATGAAATGAGTGAGTGAAAATTAGCTTTAACACAGCAGATAAAGTCTGCTGCATTAATACAAACAGTCTTTAACTCCACTCCTGGGAGGTCTGAAACCTAGACTGCCCTGGACTGAAGAAATAATGTAGCTTGGACAGAGCAAGCACAGTTCTTCTCTGCTTTGTGCATGGTCCAGGCATTGCAGGCAGGTTATGATGGCATAAACACATTGCAGAGCAGCCCATTCCTGAGTCAAACCTAGGGATTAATGCAGATTTTGGGAATAACCAGAACTCAGGGTCTGTTAAGGAGCACTAAGAGCTCAGTAATATCTTCTCATTTTTTACTGGAATCACCATACGTGTTTGTTTAGGAGCACTGAATCTATCTTTGTTCGGTGAAATTTGGGGATAGATCATACATTCTAAACCATTTTTTGCTTCTCTTTGTGACATCTGTCAGTTACTCAATAGCTGACAGCAAATGCTGCTCTATTGATTTATTTTTCTAAACATTACAAATCATGCCAGAAGATGGATGGGAGCCTATCGTAGTAAAAACATTTCTTTAAAACAGAAAGCAAAAAAACAACAAAAAATAACCAATGATGCAAGCTCTCTTCCCCCTCCCCTCTAAGGTAAATGGGTAGTTGCAAAAAGCATTTTTTTTTCCCTTGGTTAAAGTTTGCCATCTGGTGGAATAAGACCAAACCAGCTGCTCTACCGTGGGAGGAAAACAGGGGAAAACACCCTTTTTCTTACAGAAACAGTCGTCTGGAATTCCTACAAGACAGAATCTGGATCAATCAGATATGTCTGACCTTGTCTGCCTGGAAAGCTAAATACAGAGCTGGAGAATGAATGTTTGGCACATCAGTAGCTTTTGAACTTTGACAGCACAGGAGCTTTATTTAATTTGATCAGCTGACACAAGAAGTTTTAAATTGTGCTCAGCAAAGACATACTGCCATTCTCTGATAGATTTTGAAAGCTAAAATTATTTATAGTCTATAAGCTATGTTTTATTATTTCAAATTAAATGAAAGAGAACCCCCTGTGACCAATCTTGTGACCAGATAAATATAATCCTTTATCCTTGAGTTAGCCCTCCGTGACATTTCTTACCAGACAACTGGATTATTCACCTAAAAGGAAAGGGAAAAGTTAGGACAGACAAAGAGAAAGAGATGAGGAGATGGAAGATAAAGAGAAAAAGAGAAAGAAAGGGAGGGAAGGAGAGAGGGAGGGAGATGGGAGCAGAGAGAGCAAGAGAGACAAGGTCCATGACATGGATTTCAATTTGACTGCACCAGTGATACTCCTAGTCACTTCAAGCAGTTGCTTAAAAAAAGTAGCTTATGGAGCTGACAAGGAAATATGATCATTTTTTTAATTGCTGTTCTTCATCCTATAAAAAGAGTAGATAATATATTCTTTATCTACTCTAAAGAGTAGATAAATATAATATTTATCCAGGGATACTCCACAGCTATCTTTTCCTCAGTTTCACCAGAATAGGTGCAATTTATAACTAAAGTGAGGAGGTTAATATGAAAACATCTACTTTTAAAACAAGCAGAAAAGCCTTTTTGAATCTCTGAGGCTTTTTCCCATCTCCTTTATTAGAGAAAAAGCAATGATGATAGGTTTAATGACCTTTTTTTTCCTCCTCATACCACTGTGAAGAAATGGGAACACTAGGTAAATGACCTTCTACCAAGTGCTGGAGCATGAAAACTTATCCTTCTTGAAGGAAAATATTTCTGCTTTTAAAGTGAGATTCTGTTTCTGCTGAAGCCAAAGCAGGAATCTCTAGCAGGGTCAAGGGGAAACATGGTCTATTTTGCAGTCCTGCAAAACAACAAACACCCTCCTTCCTGCCCTGTTCCTCACTCTAGTCACACTTTGGTGTTATCAGCTGAAGCCATAGGTATCCATCAGTGAGACCAAGAGCTGACAGTCTACTCAGTTCCTCTCCTACACCACATAGCCATCCACTCCTCATGACAAACAGAGAGAGATAAGAGTGGGAAGAGCAGAGAGCTTGGGAAACTCCTTCTCTCCTCCCATCCTCCTTTGGTACAACAGCCAAAAGCACATCTAAACCCATTCAGTTGAAAAGGCTGTGGAAACGCAGGACAGCTTGCACTCTGACCCTGACCTCTGGCTCAGAGAGCCCTTATGGTCATGACTGATGCTCAGTTACACTGCCCTCAGAGCCCAGGGGTCAATTACAGTGTGTTGCAAGGGGAGGCCTCCACAATAAATGGGTCTCCATATCAGCTCCTTGGTCTGTGTGCATGTGTGTTGGCTTACTTCACTTATTTTCATGATCAGCATCTGTGCTAAAACACTATTTTCCTTCCCTTTTCTAAATTTCTGCAAATGCTACCCTTCAGCACAGCTCCCCAGGAACACCAGCCAAAATCCAGAATCCTTACATCCCACACCTCTTTGCAGACAGTGCAGCCCTCTTACTGATCAGGCTGTTCAGCTCAAAAAACACCTCACCACATTCTTAACTCAAGGTTGCTGTGGGATGCTTGCCCTCAAGGTTTCCAGGCACAGAAATACTACTGCCTGAAGGCAGTGGGTAAGAAGTAGGTCATGTGAGTTGTTCCTCTCATTATTATGCTCTGTGTGACTCAGATGTTTCCCTTTGATGTCAGTCAAGGCAGAGCATTAGGAAGTCTGTAGCATGGTAATTCCACAATTGCAAGGAATGAACGGATATGTTGTTCTGCTGTGTGGGGTTAAAACATTAAATACAGTCCTTTGTGTATAAAAGCACGATGTCAAATCATTGCACGCAGTACCAAAGAGCACAAGCTATAGGTCTAGCAACATTTGCTTTTCTGGCTTGTTACCTGCAATGCCTGGTGGTCAGGGAATTTTTTAATCTGTTGTAATTTTGGTTCTGCTGGTATAGCCCATTTATGTCTATTTCTCCAGGGTAGGTTGGTGGGGAATTTAGCCCCACCAGCTAATCTCAGCTTCTTGCCTTGCTGAGTCCCTCACCCTCCTCAGTGCCCATGGATTCAGCCGTGAGCCAACCTAGATTAGCTCAATGTGAGAATACACAGTACCCTGGACTTTGAAATGTCTTTACTGAAGTCTTCCTACTGACCCATTGCCCCCAAAATGTAACATCTAAGAAAAGGAAAGAGCAAGTTATACTTACTAATGTAACACCGTAGAATTTGTATGGCAAAATAAAATGCCTTACCATGCAACAAAGCTGACAGAAATGAGATTTACCGTTGAAGCCACAAGCTAAATTTGTCCCTCATCATGAGAAAGAGAAGATGGTTTAATGGTTTACAAACTACACCTCTTGGGGACAATGTGAGTGCTACTGATTTTCAGTTTTCTATTATTGCACTGTTGCAGAAATGGGGCTGTTTTTTCAGGCTACATGAAGGATCAGGAATTATTAGAGAAAAGGAGCCAAAAATCTTTTAAATCAATGGAAAAGCACTGAAATATGAATGCTTTCGAACTGAAACAGATAAGAGAATTAGATACGGATTTATGAATAACTGGTAAAAGCAATATTGTAGCTCTCCAAAATGACAAACTATATAACAATGTTAACAAAGTTCCCATATAAGTGGCATCTAAGTGCGATAACAGCACCAGAGAATCACAAGATGACAGCGTGTTTGAGGTTGGAGGGGACCACTGGATGTCACCTGATCCAGCCCCCCCTTTAAGCAGAACCACCTACAGCATGTTACCGAAGACCATGTCCAGACAGCTTAAAAAGCTGGATATGCAAAATGTCTCCAAGGATGGAGGCTGCACAGTCTCTTGGGGCAACCTTTGACAGTGCTCAGTTACCCCCACAGTGGAAAAGTGTTCAGAGATCTGTTCAGGGGGAACCTCCTGTGCCTCATGTTGTGCTCACTGCCTCTGGTCCTGTCATTGGCCACTGCTGAAAAAAGTTTGCCTCCATCTTCTTTGCACCCTCCCTTCAGGTATTTATATTCATTAGTAAGATCCCTTGAGACTTCTCTGTAGTAGGCTAAACAGTCCAAGCTCTCTCACTGTCCCCCAGTCACAGAAAATTATTGTCCCCAAACTGAAAATTCTAAATAAAGTTTTCAAGGACACAAAACTGTTGTCCTTGAAGATTAGCTTTGCAAAGCCTCAGAGTTTTGAAGTCAATGAGACCTAAATCACAGGCAAGTGATTTCTTTCAAAATTTAGAAATTTCACAGCCTGTCCACGTCTTTAGCCACCTCGCTACTTTTCAATTTGTACCTGGAACAGTAAAAAATTTGTAATAGAAAATTACGTAAACTAGTGTTGTCGAGATATTGAAAAGGAGTTGCACAAAATCAATGTTTGAATTGAGATAAGCAAACAACAGAATAACAGTGAATGAACAACCCTTACAGTCTTTGACATGAATGATTTTGCAGTAACTATTTCTGTGAACATTTCACAGGTCTTCTGAGTAACCCATTGGGTGATCACTGTTCTCATAGGCACAGCCAAAATTGTGTTGTTCTTATCCTTGTGTTGTCACTACAGTTTCAACAGCCTGGCCTTGTTGGCAATGTGGACACAGAGAACTCAAAAAGGGTCAGAACTCCCTTGTGTTTAAGAATTTTGCTATCTCCACTCAGGGAAGGTCTGTACATCCAAGCAGCACTACAGGCTGGGACAGAGTGGCTGGAGAGCAGCCAGGCAGGAAGGGACCTGGGAGTTTGGATTGACAGGAAGCTGAACATGAGCCAGAGTGTGCCCAGGTGGCCAAGAAGGCCAGTGGATCCTGGCCTGGATCAGGAACAGTGTGGCAGCAGGACCAGGGAAGTGATTCTTCCCATGTACTCGGCATGGTCAGGCTGCATCTCAAGTACTGTGTCCAGTTCTGGCCCCTCCAATTGAGGAATGATACTGAGGTGCTGGAGCAGGTCCAAAGAATGACAGCAATGCTGGTGAAGGGACTAGAGCACAAGGCCTATGAGGAGAGGCTGAGGGAGCCTGGGTTGTTTAGCCTGGAGAAGAGGAGGCTCAGGGGAGACCATATCAATCTCTACAACTCCCTGTAAGGAGGTTGTAGCCACATAGGCATTGGTTTCTTCTCCCAGGCAACTAGAGATAGGTCAAGAAGCACAATCTTAAGCTGCACCAGGGGAGGAGGAAGTTCTTTACAGAGAGAGTGATCTGGGTTTGGAATGGACTGCCCAGGGAGGTGGTGGAGTCACCGTCTCTGGAAGTATTTAAGAAGAAACTGGATGTGGCACTTAATGCCATGGTCTTGTAGACAAGGTGGTGTTAGGTCATAGGTTGGACTCGATGATCTCAGAGGTCTTTTGCAATCTGGCTGATTCTGTGATTCTGCGATTCTGCGATCCTTTCAAAAGTAAGGCTCTCTTTACTTTTGAGGTTCAGAGACTTTCCACTCCCCTGGGACCAAGAAGAGGAATTACAGTGTGATCTAATTTTGACATGAACAGAGAGGAAGCACAGACATGCACCTCCATGTCCTGTTTGTAGCTGAGAATGTGCTCAAAGAGCATCACAGTGTTGTTCTTCGACCTGTGCTTAGCTCTTTTCCCATCACTCTTACTGATCACATGGCAGATGTTGATAACTTTGGTTTACACCCACTACAGGGTTGCATACCCCTTCGAACACAATTTCAACTGCACCCACCAGCTCTCTCGGCTCAGACAGCAGACAACAAGAACTGGAAACAACATTACACTTCTCATCTGAGCTCTGGAGTCATCTCTAGGCCTGGCTTGTAGATCTGCAGACTCCAGAGCAAAACTGCTGTGGCACCAAAAGTATGCCAACTTTCACCCACGCCTCTGCTTCCAAGGCCAGATCAGCAAACGCGAAGCTAATGCAATAATATGATGAGTGACAGCTCTCCAAATGTGCTTTAAAAATAAAATTACATTAGCATGACAGTTCAAAGAGATTTCTCCCTACATTTTCCCATCTTAATTTCTACATATATATATGATATTCTGCTAGAAATTCAGGCGCTCTAAAATCACAGAGGCAAAAAAACCTCTTCATGGAGTAAAACATGATCTGAAATACACTGAAGAACTGCTCTAAGTAAAAAGGGCAAGTATGTCTTTAAAATTATGCAAAAGCAAGCAGGAGGGAAAAGAGGACAGGAGAGAGTGAAGGCAGTTCTCTGCAATGATGTGATAAGAAAGCACATCAGAAGAAGAAAGTTATGTCAAGCAATACAAGTAAATTAAATATTTAAAATAAATCAAAATATTTAGGTCGAGAGACCAGCACAGGCAAGAAAAATAGCCATAATTATTCTATAATTAATTGTGTCACATGTGTTTACCAAGTGACCCCTTTTCTTGTTTTTGATTCTAAAGACTTCTCATTGCTACTGCATTTAGCCTACAGTGTCATTTGTAATAATTTCGTATTCCCATCTGATTGCCACAGAACAGAGCTTTTTCTGAGCACAGCTCGATAATTAGCCACTGCAGAGTGTGGGAAGATTCCCCATCCCAGGCACACATGAAAGGTGAGGAGGTAAAGCTTTATGGGAAAAGAAGTGGGTTTATTATTTAAAACAGCAAGGCATTTCTCAGGTAAGAACTCTGCTCTTGTTTCTCCCAAACTCACCAGCAGGGAAAGAAAACAAATTTTTCTCTCCTTCCCCACCTGACACATGGTGTTTCTACACGTGAAACAAATTACTTAGATGCAGCTGTGGATGCTGAATTTGGCTGGTTTAGTTACTGGGTGAAAACTTGAGCACAGCCTAGCATCTGGGAATTCACCAGTAAGCAATGCGTCAATAGATAAGTTGTCCTTGGAGTCTTCGTCTTCTCTTCCATTAATAAGGTCTGACTGATGATTACTTTCCAAAGTTGTTTACCACAGAGGAGGCAGACCTTGACTGACAGAATAGAGCTGACATCAAGGAGCTGAAGGAGCTCAGAGGAGGCAGCATCTGCAGCCAGAGGAAGCTCTCTGTTTGGTCAGAAATTTCAAAGACAAACAGGGAGAGAAGGGATGTCAGTCCCTCAGCTGGAGAAGAGGGTTCTCCAGTTAACACTGTGTAGTAAGGCACATTATCCAGGAGCAACGAGAATTATTCTGTGTGCCTTGTACCACAACCTCACAGTCCCCTGGCACCCTCACCCTTTCCCTATCCATCTTTCAGCCCACATAGAGTCACCGTGTTGGGTGGTTGAAGGGACATGGACTGGGAACTTCTTCGCTGAACTGAAAATCAACCCAGCAAAGCAGTGAGAGAGAGCAAGCGCTGGTTTGGTTTTTCTCAAAGAGTGTCTTGCCCCTCACAGGTGAGCATGCTGTGGTGAATACCTCCCATATCTGCAGAAAATAATTTCTAAGTTTTAAATCATAAAAATTATTTGAAAGAATTACTGTTACATGGACATTCCTACGAGCCCAAGGGGCCATAAAAAACACAGTGGGCATCAGAAGAAGGTGATTTATGCCCTTACTGTTCCTCTTCTCTTAAAGAAAGGACCCCATTTCTGCAGCACTAACACCTTAAAGATGACTTGTGCATTTACCACAAGGTTCCAAACTTATGGCCTGTCATTTATAGTGATGGGTCTCAGGTGAGACTGTGGAAACACCCTCTTAGATCTTCTCTCACTGACATCAGTGGTAACTTCTCTATTCCCTTAGTCATTGTGAAAGTAAACCTGTAACCTGTTGTCAGCACACCTGCCTTGCCTACTCACTGATTTAAGTGTCCTAAGCTGGGTAACACGTTTTGGTAATGCCAACATATTAATCTTGATCCAAATCTCCTAGAAATCAGGGGAGTTCTTAGAAAATATGTGGTAAAGCAACAAGACTCTTCAGCAACTAAATGGATAAAAATATCAAGAGTGGACAGTATAGCTGTGATATGAAAACTAGCACTTTACTACTTTAAGCTTATAGGATTACTATTCCTAGAGGGCTTTCCTGTTTGGCTGTTAAGATAACAGAATTAAAGGTGGGTAGGGGTGGGCATCACATACTTGCAGCTGTATAGATATAAAAACATTTACTTTCTCCCTGCTGTAGATGGATATTAAATTCTACTTCATTATATCCAAGCACCACCAAACCTAAGGAATTAAGAGTGAAAATGCTGTGTGACATCATGGCTCCAATATTTTATGCACCCTAACTTTATTGACTGAGCTGTCAGAGATAGTAAACATATTAATTAATGGTGGAGGTAACTGGACCAATCTTCAAAATGCAAATTATCAAAATAAAATCACATCATTTTGTGAAATGCATGGATTTACAGCAGGTTAAAAAAGAGAGAAACGTTCCTCTGTCTAATGTTACCCTCTAGATAACACCATTTCATGCACTGATTCCTGCCAGAAGCTCAGAGCTTTCATTTGAAGTGGAGCACACTTTGCAGACCGAGATTAACCCTTCAAGCGATGAGGAAATTAAGACTCCATCTTATCCCTAGATATTTTACTTGAAGCTTAATTAAAGTTCAAGAACAGCATGAAGCTTTTCTCCTGTCTATTGGCTGTGCTCCTCCTTGCCAGATTATTTCTATGTGGTATGTTTGATTTCATGAATAGATTGAGGAGAATACTCTAGCAACTGCTCCAAGCAGTTTTATGAGGAAATGGTTTCCTAGTTTCCATAATAGCCTCAAAACATTTCACTGCAATATAATAAACATGAACAGCAATCAGTCATTCAACACCAAAGATGTTCCCAGCCTGATCATAGGGACCAGTATTTAGAAACAGATGATGTATGTGTTTTCAGGCTCCACTCCCCAAGGAGGAGGTTGTAGAGGAAAGGGGCAGTTATTAGACATACAGAAATAAACAGACTGAAAATAATCAGCCATAGTTGCAGAAGTAAAAATAGGATTTGGGGATCATTTCGTAAGTGGGTAAGAAAACTATGTGAGGTGAATAAAGTAGTTTATATGCCTAAACTAATTATCTTTACCCAAATACAGTATGATTGAGGGGTGTTCCTTCTCAGGACATTAGTCTTGTCTGGCTTTTATTTCTACAGGGAGCACTAGTGTCTCTGGGCACTTGCCTAGAATAAGAACTTGCCTCACTTACTGGTGAGGCAGATCCCAGACACTGGATCTTATATCTACCAAGAGAGTAAACTTAAAACTGTATTACATAGGCAGCAGTACCTACTCTCAGACATCCTTGACATGCTGTGGCAAAGTCCCTAGCTGGCTCAAAATGTGACCTTTGTGTGAGCTGTAAAGTTTGGTGGACATGATTTAATAATTGTTAAGAGGAGCCAGACCCAGTGGGATGCAGGATCTGGGGAGGGTTTCCATCCCAGCCCAGTGGAGCTGAAGCAGGTCAGTTCCCAGGGCCAGGATGATCCCCTCACAGCCCCAACAAGGCAGGTGGCTGCCATTCCCCCTTCCACATCACTGATGAAAAAACATTAAATATGCGTTGCAAGCCTATCCTTAGAGACCTCAATTGGAAAAACTCAATTGGATGACATGCCAAGAGGACTAAATTTATCAATTTTTCAATGAACTTCTTCTAAATTAGGTTCATCACTGATTTTGAATTATGCTGATCTTTTGCACAGGTATAATGCAGGACTGAGAAAAATGTCTTATGGAAGTGTAAGAATATTATGGCAACACAATTCAGACCATAAAAATGGTCTATTTCTTTCATTATATTGCCACCTATTTATTCTTCATTGACTATGCCACCCCAAAACTTTCCCACTGATTGCTTTGAGAGGTGGCTCCTACTTACTTAGCTTATTATATTTCCCCTTTCTGAGCACTCTCTTCTCTGTTTACTGGATGTTATTTGTTGCTTTTAAAAGAACAAAGAACTTTTGTACTATTGTCCCATGTCCTTAAAAGTGAGGAATGCTGTTTCTCTGTAGAACTATGCAAAGAGAGTTTGCAGCAAATTATGAAACCTAGTTTATAATTGGCTTTGCCTACATACTCTCTCTAGGGGAAGATTGCTGAGAGCTTTACAGGTCTGTGCTGATTTTGGATAAACCTTCACCAGTTCATGACTTCGCATGAAAATCATGTAATATGCAGACAGCTTGCACAATTTTACCACAGCTAACCAGGGGTATTTTCAAAGAAATTAGATGGCATTAAAATATGTTACTTTCTGGAAGACAAGTATTTTTCAGAGACCTATTCATTGCAAAAAAGTCCACCTTTAGATCCTCTTGCTGCTGTCAAGGGTAGACAGTGAAAAACTCGCGAGACTTATGAGTCAGTCTCAATAAAGCAAAACGAGCTCAGACTTCTGCCGTCCTTGTGGGCATCTTCATTTGAAATTCTCTCTGGAAATTGCATTAGTTTTCATATGAGAAGGTCCCTATAATTTGCCTAATTATCAGCCTGACAGTTTTACATGGAGCTTATATGCAGAAAATGAAAGGAATTATGAGGGAAATTCATGGAAGAGCTTTTATTTCCCCTGACAGAAATATCATCTCAACCTAATTTGCATGTTAACATTACACATTGCCCTCCGAATCTTATTGGTGGAAATTCATCCACTCTCATCTATTCCCATAAAGACAGCAAGTGAAAATTGACATTTGTTCATCTAGTTCCAGCAAAGCAGCTCCAAAAAGAGTGAATTTGGGTCAGACTAAGACATTGCCTGTTACAGAGAAATTCAGACTTTTATATACAAGTGATTTCTTTTAAATCATAGTTAAAAGGAGAAAAATTATTCCATTTCTGTGTTAAAAAAGAAATTATCTATGGGACAAACTAGGACTTACAGGCAAAGAGATAATTACACGCCCTTTTTTTGGACCATGTTTTAGTCAGAGACTGAGATACAGAAAAAACTGGGTCTTGCCAGGGAATTGATGCCACACCAGCGTGGCCATTTCTTAACCAGATTCGTAGAAGGGCCTTTTGATATGCAGACAGTATTTGAACCTTTGAGAAGGCTGATATGTACTGTAAACCTGTAGGACCTTCTGATGCTCATATCCTCAAGATTACTGAATAGCATCCTGAGTAATCACTAGAGACTTGGAAAACTCTCCAGTCACTCACTGTCCTATTTCCTCCCTCTTTAAAATCCACAGTACACTGATCCACAGATGAAGTATTTGAGCACTCCCAATGAAAAAGAGAGTGCAATTGCAGAGCTCTATATTACTGATCCCTGGACACTGATTGACAGCATATTTACAAATCCAGAAAAAATTTATTCAGTCCCAGTATCAAGGCTAGTGGGCTTTTTACATTACTGTACTTCATCTAGTGACAGAAAAACATTTTGCAATACCTAGGACTAAAAATGGCATGGCCTTGCCTCCTTCCGTAAACCATTATCCATTTTGTTTTAACTGAGCACTGAAAAATTCCATGTGTCTGGAAGATGCACAGAAATTAAGAACTTAAGAGTCTGCATTCTGGGGTAAAAAAGAAAAACCAACAGTGTGAACTGTATGTAGTTGAAATTATTTGGCTTCTCAGCTTCTGTGCTGCCTCATGCATTTTGTTTAAACTGCTGTGTATGCCAGTAGTACACATTTTTGTAGGTAACCAAGACTGAATGGAAAAATTTGCCTCTACATATAATACAAAGTGAAAAGTTCAACTATACATTTCAGCTATAATTTTTCAGATTTCCTGACTTTTTTGTGTGCTTAGCTATAAAATTTAAATTCAAATACACATATTTTTACAGGGAATATGATACATGTTCTATTTAATATCTTAGCTTTTTCTGTAATGTGCAGAGATATCCAGTCAGTTCTTTTAAACATGGAGTGTGCATTTAATAGGAAAAGGATTAGAGATACATTCTATTTCTTGACACAAACAGTACTAACAACATTCACCTTCTCCAACTAAGATTTTAAAGTCAATTCAGCAATACCACTTTAAGTATAATATAATTCATTTACATTCTTCCTTGTGGGAGTTAGGAACACAAATACCATCTTAATTAATTCATAAAGGATAGATTTAGTGTTATAACTAAATGTGTCTGCAAAGTACCACTTGGGAAAATATAGGCGAGTGTCATTACACATAGAGCCATCTATCCTGCTAGAAAATTACTCCAAAAAACTAGTAGCTGAAATCATATACAGCAAGGAGTAATTGCAGTTGTTACTGCACTTACAGTGTGAACATGGAAAGTGCTGATCACAGTTTACATTCAGCACTCAAAACTGTTCCAAAATGAGCCTAAAATAGACTTAATGAATGCTTTCAGAAAACTACTTCTGTTTTGTATCTAAATAAATGCATTAAAAAAGTTAATTTAACCACAATCCATACCATGACTTCAATCTCTGGAAATACTTATATACATATTTATACATATGTATTATTTGACTTCTTGGCTCAGTAATTAATCTTAACATCATCATTTTCTTCGTGGATAGTTTACACACAGTTTTTGGCTGCATCCAGGATACAAAATAAAAAACACTTTTGCTACAAATAGTTGAAGCAAGGGAGATACCATGTAAAAAATATTCTGGGAAACACAAGCAAGTTATGAGGCTACAAAAGCTACCTCATAAAAAGCAGCAATGTTTGTTTGGTTCTAGTCAAGAATTGAGCATCTTGCAGTAAGAAATGCACAACAATCAGTGTTATACAGCCTTTCTGTAGGCATAGCACATAAAAAGGCTATTGTAATTATTTGCAATTGTTTAATTTCACTCTTCTCTTCAAAACTTCACTTTGCTTTAAAGATCAACCAATTTCATTGCATATTAATACAACTGGTATTTTATGGTAAAAGGAAGCTTCCCTTGCTGTTCCCCATCTGTGCTCAGAAATCTTGACAAACCTGCACACATCAAGAGCAGTGATGTTCATTTAGATTGCTACTCTTCAAATCTCAGGTGAATCTTCACAAACAACTCTCAAGTGAACTTTCATAAACAAGTCTTTTTTCAACATATGTTCAGCACACAAGTGCTACTCATTAAAATTCACCTATGTTCAATAATTTCTGTTTAGTATTCATTGTTATGCAGAGTTCCCTGGAAAAAGGCCTGCAGTCTGCAGGATCTCACCGAGCAAATTTCTGGCACTAGACAATGCTTTTCTGGGTTTACACACTAAATACATGGTTAAAATTGAAGCACTAAAATTTCAGCTTTGTGAAGAATTCAGTGTTTCACAGGACAGAGGAAGGCTTGTTCAGAAATACAAATGAGCTGGTAGGAACTAGGCATCTTCAGGCAAATATATCACCCTCTTAAAGTAATTTCAATTTCAGGTTCCCTACAAGAAATAAATCTGGGAGGTCATATAGCCACTGTTAGAGAAGGGCTTCTGTGGTCACAACAGTCTTTTCAAGGTAGCAGAGCCATTTCCAATGAAGACATTAGAGGGGAAGATCACAGAATCGTAGAATCATAGGACACTTTGGGTTGGAAGGGACTTTTAAAGGTCATCTAGTCCAAACCCCTTTCAGTGAGAAGGGACATCTGCAACTTCATCATGTTGCTCAGAGCTCTATCCAACCGGGCATTGAATATGTTCAGGGATGGAGCACCTACTACCTCTCTGGGAAAACCAATCCAAACCCAAACCACTCATCATAAAAAAATTAGTTTAAATTAGTTTAAAACCATTACCCCTTGTTCTACCCCTATAGGCCTTGCTAAAAAGTGTCTCCTTCCTTGCAAGCCCCCTTTGTAAGGCAGCAATAAGATCTCTCTCGAGCCTTCTCCTCTCTCCTCTGTTTTACATGCTCTCTGAGGCATGGAGGAGTACACTCCGAGGCATCAGTCTCCTCTCTCTATACCGCCTGCCCAGATAAGTCTGATCTTTCCCAATCTGCCCAAGAAAAAACGGAGCTCCTGTTGCAGCACGATGGCATTTTAATGAGCTGGTTTAAAGTAATTTTTATTTTAAATGCATGGGAGGATAAAGCTCTCAGCTTTATTATAAATCCACACAGTTCAAGAGGAAAAAGGTGACTCTCCCACCAGTGCCTCTGCACACCATACTGAGCCTCCCTCTCTGATCTGCCTGCAAAGTGAATTACACTGGTGCTGGCCCACCTGCCTTTAGAGGAAACCTTGCTAGCAAGTCCTGTCTCAGCAGGATCAAGTGCCTGTTACGGATCTCCTACCAGGTAGGTATTAATCATTCAAGCACAGCAATCTAGACTTTTAAATGGGTGAGGGAAAAGCTGCTTCACTCAATTACAAATTGCACAGAAGAGAAGAACAACCTATCGGTAATTGGTTGTAACTAATTAAGTAACCTGAACACAGAGGCTACTAATGACAGCCAGTTGCTAAACAGCTACAACTGTTAATTGTAAAAGTTTCTGGAGCCTTTTGACATGATCTCTGGCAGCTTATATGCAAAGGCACCTGGATGAATAAATTAATTGCAGCTTTGCCATGTCCAGAAAGAAAATGAGTAGGAAAAATGCAGTGTAGCTTAAAAATGAAAATGTGATTATCAGAACTAAATTAATCCTTTTAAAATGAGCAAAGTCAGACAGAAGACATGATCAGTGCAAATGTGACAAAATGGGAGCAAGTGTTAAAGTACTTATCTTAAAAACGTTCCTTTAAGTAAAAGGTGCCTTAAAACAACAAATGAATCATCTTCAGTTACCAAGGTCTGACATAGCTATCACCAACAGCAAAGCAGTGGTTCAAGCTCTGTATACCTACCAATAATTCATAGGGAATAAAAAGACCAAAGTCTGTTTGAAATCAAAGAAAAACAAAGTTATAAACTAGATACACTAATAACCCATATCTGTGATGGTTTTTCTCCTCAATGTCTTCCTGCATTCATCCAACATGCCACCTACATGCATGTAAATCTGATATCTGATACACCAAGAGCAAGAGATTCAATGCAACAGACCAGGGTCACAACCCAATTGTCATTCTGCCTAAATGCTCTTCCACCAGGCTCAGTGGTACACAGACACCCTAAGGCCTGGTCACCTTAAAAAAGAGTCAAATTCTTGTCTACTTTTAATATTTCATACATCACCCGTCTTCCCATTATAGATTATTTATTTTGCAGGTATCCTGGAAATGCGTATATTTCTGTTTGGTCCTGCTGCCCTGGCAGATTATGTTTTCTGAAACATTTCATGGAGTTAAACCTGCAACTCCATTAATGGGCTCAGACAGTTACATTCTTCCAACTCCGCTTGTGTAGTGGCCTCCATTTCAGTCTAAATACTTAATTACAACTCAGGTTCAAAACATGTCACTGCACCTTTCAGTACAGAAGAAATTTTAGCCTATGTTTCACAGTATATACTCTAATCTGTCACATCATAATAGAGAGAAATCCCTGGAGGACACAGCATTGCAGATCTTGTTAACCAGGGAAAAAAGGTATGAAATGTAATCGGCCAGACATAGTCTCTTGATATTCCCTTGGAGGACTGAACTATCTAATGTGAAGGACTCTAAAGCCAAAATCAAAAGTGAGGGTGTGTTATTTTTGTTTCCTTCCTTTATTCCTTCTTGTCACAGCTCAACATGGTTCTCATTTTACCTGACACCTTTAGTTGTCTATTTACACCAACATGAGGGTCCTAGCGCAGCTCATGTTTCTGAATTGCTCAGAAACCTAGCATCTCCTATTTCAACTAACACCCTAGCTTCAGATAACCATTATTTTGAACTTCTGCCAAAACCTGTAAAGTTTGACTATCAGACAGCCACTGGATCTCCTATTACTTACTTATCTCCTAAAGTTGCATGGCATTTTATTTTAAAGTGTTCTCATTACATGTAAGTGTATGGTCAAGTATTATCTTCTCTGGGGTAGCACCACTCTGGAAAAGTTATGATTGTCATAGCTCTTCCTATAACCAAAAATAGTTGCTTTCTACTCTTTCAAGACTTAGATGGTTTCCACAGATCCTTTTAAGTAACTTGTGGATGGCAAATGTTTCCCCTCTCAGGAAAAGTGCTTGTATCTCCCATCATTCAGGCAGAATTTCTTCACTGAAAGGGTGATCAGACATTGGAATGAGCTGCCCAGGGAGGTGGTGAAGTCACCATCTGGAACTTTTCAAGAAATGACTGGAGATGGCACTTACTGCTATGGTCTAGTTGACAAGATGGTGTTTGGTTAAAGGTTGAATTCAATCACCTTGGAGGTCTTTTCCAACCTTAATGATTCTATAATTCTATGACCTGAAGAAGCAGGGGGTCATTACATGGCATGAGGATCTGATATGATAGTGCAAATTTGTCTGCACATTCAGTTGCTCTGTATAATCCTGTGCAGATCTGGATTATCTTGAGGATCAGGATGAACAGATTTTGCTCTGATTGTTCCTCCAAGCAAACATAAATTCTTTTCCAAGTCATGCAAAGATAATAAATTTCTGGTCTTAATTGTTACAGATAGAATAACTTTTCTTTTGTGAAAGCATGTTTTGTATGCTTACTTTCATTAAGTGGTGTTTTATATTAGACATCTGAAAATGTCTTCATGACCATCACCGGTTTTAATAGAATATCATCTATGTATGAAGATTATCCTGAACAGCAGATATACATTATTCAGCTATGCAGAATGAAATAAAGTAATTTTTTTTTAATTATAATTGTTACAGGCTGTAATAGCTCTTATTTGCATATCTGACTCTGCAAATGATTTGTCACGCTGGAGTTGTTCTGATTTCCTATAATTTAGCTTTCAGTCAATGTAATTATACTGCCCTCCTGGTTCTTGACCAAGTCAGTGTACAATCCAAAATCTGTGTGAGGATATTGAAAAATTGCCATTTTCCTGTAGAAAACTGGGTTTGTTCCAAATCTATTTGCTCTAGAATAATCTTGTTCGTATCGTAAGGAGTCAGCAGACATTTGCATTATATGCAAGACAGTGAATGTGGGATGAAATACTCTCTCTGAGCCTTGATGATGCCATTTGAAATAACAGGAGCAAGGTTTGGGATTGGTCCTTCAGAACTCACATCCAGAGCAGTGGTCATGAATTACCAGTGAGACAGGAGGGCTGGATCATTTGGCATGGACAAGGCCTTGTCCTGGTGCCTGGAAATTCACGGGAAATCCCATGGCTAAGCAGAGCTGGTAGATTAATGCACCACCTGGCGCATCCAGACAGGCTGCCAGAAAAGGCATAGCATAGACAGTGGAAAGGTGAGCGACAAGGCACCCACACAAGCCTCACCTTTGACTTTCAGCACCTCCACACCATCCTCCGCAAAACCCCTGAGGACAAACAGTACCACTCACACTTGCACCAGCAAGTCTATTCTGCAAATCATCTAAACACAGGCAATAGCACAATAAATTGCCCTGTGAGCAACCCAGGGACTGATTTCCAGTGGATTTGATTGTTCTAGCTGACTGAGTTTTAGCTGAAATATACCGAGGAAATGCTCTTAATGAAGCATGCTCTGCAACACTTCATTAGGCATCTCTAGCACAGAGAAGCCATAACTAAGGAGTTAGGCCCCCAATGGCTTGGGCAACTTATACAGCTGCCCCACACCTATATTTCATGTCCTTGCTTTGGCCTATTGTAGTGCCCGCCTTCAAATATCAGCTTTCTTTTTCTTTTCACAAAGAAAGTTTTTCTTCTACAGTTTCTTTTATTTGCACTTTGACAAGTTCTTACTATCTTTATTTTATGAATGGAAAAACTAGGGAAAGTGCATCCCAGAATTACCCAGCAAATGAGATAACAATGTAGCATATGCTTCCACTCTCTAGACATCTACTTTCTCTTCCTTTCCTTTCCCTACAAGGCGGTAATCTTTCTCTTCCACAACTACTAATTCCCTTTTTTGGGAGTTGTAACTGCCCTTCACTCATGCAACTAATATTGTTTAAATATGAAATTACTTTTCCTATTCTCTAGCTCCAAGTTTTCCATGTCTGCCTCAGCACTAAGGGTTAAGCTTATGTGCAAACTTACCAGTTACGTGAGTCAGTCTAACAAAATACACTTCTGTTAACAAACCTCTCTTTGTGGCCTTAGTTCAACACTTCTGCCAACCTTCCAGAAAGCCTCCTTAGGAACAGAAAGCGCAGATACCAGCACTGAAGACAGGTCTAGGCAAAACATTAATATCCTTGATGATCCTTGGTAGAGGAAGCCAGACACCAAGGCTAAACCCAGGTTTGCTGGAGGCCACGCAAGATTTCAGTCATATTGTCAAGAGTGCAGCCGAGACTACCATCTGCAGTCTTAACCTCAGGGATATTTGTTGTTCAGCGGTGAAAGGTGAGGACAACCCCTTATCACTCAAGAGCCTTTGCCATGTCTTTCTTTGTACAGTTTTGTGGAGAGAAGTGTTGGAAGTGTTAGACATCTGAGAAACCTTGATCTATTTCTTCTGCAGCGAAGTAGAAACACTTCGGCTCACATTAGAAAGCTGATCCGTAAAACAACCAACCAGATACACAGAAGCTGCATCAGGTAAGGCTGTAACAGTTGGAAAGCCAGATAAATGTGAGCAAATTTTCTCAAGACTTTTGCATCATTCTCATCCTTTCCCTTCTCCAGTCATACTTCCCAACTGCCTTGCTGACACCCAGCAGAGTGGAGGGATGGGTTTTAGCAGCACGGAAGAAGGAATAAGAAAGTCAATGCTGACCTTGTAAAGGCTCACAGTTGCAGCCTGTGAGTGTATAATTGTACTTGCCAGTAATATCTGTCTGATTCATTGTATTGGGTCTGGCTGAGCAGGAGTTCATTTCCCCACAACAGCCCTCACAGTGCTGTGCTTTGCATTGGTAGCTAGAAAGGTGTTGATAACGCACCAGGGTTCTGGACACTGCTGAGGAGTGCTGGCACAGCACCAGGGCTGTCTCTCAACACTATCCCCCCCGCCATCCATGAGGGTGGGCAAGATCCTGGGAGGAGGCACAACCAGGCCACCTGACCCAACTTATCCAAAGGGATATTCCATACCATATGATGACAGCCCTGATATAAAAGCTAAGGAAAGGGGGAAGAAAGGGGGGGCATTTGTGTTTTACAATGTTTGCCTTCTGAAGCGACCACCACATGCTTCCTGGGAAGTGGCTGGACATCATTTGTTTATGGGAAGTAGAGAATAAATGGTTTTTTTCTCTCTTTACTTGTGCACGCACAAACTTTTGCTTTAGTAAACTGCTTAATCCCAGTCTAAGAGTTGTTTTCCATCTTATATTCTCTCCTCTGTCCAGCTGGGAAGGGGAGTGGTAGAGCAGCTTGGTGAGCACCAGGCTGGTTGACACCCACCACATTTATAATTTTGAGAAGTTTGGTTTTTAGAGATCTCTTAGGTCTGTCTTAAAAGGTACCCAAACAATTATAGGAGGTATTACCTTGCAGGACACGATGCAGAACAAGCTCGTCATTGATCTTTGTATCCATTTCTTTCTGTTCAAACTGTGCAGATAAAAAACAATTTCATTCCCACTCAGATCATCTGGGGAGAAAACTTTAACTACTTTCCATGCCTGATAATACAAGGCATTTTTCTCATCATTCTTCATTTACCTTATGTTTGGATATACTCAGTTACCCATCCCGTCCTGTGATTGGCTGCACTCCCCAGCACTTACCTATTTCTTAGGGAAGCACTGCTTGTAGATTTTGGAAAGGAACTAGCATGCAAGGCAGTCAATAAAAGTTTTGGCACATTTATCTTCCGCAGGGCCACAAACTGCTTTGTAACGACTGGGGATTTGTAGAGGATATAAAAGGAATATCCAAAAATTAACTTGGTGTCTCCTATCAAAAGCAATCACAAAAAGCTGGTAAGGACTTGACAGAGGGTGCTCCTTGCCCTCTGTGTTCAGGCCACGTGAACTAACATACTTGGAACTCCATGGGTTTGTGAATGTTGGGGAGTGAATGCATAAAATCATTCATGTTTAAAGACCATGTAGATAAATATGATATTCCTCTTCAAAAAGATCTTGCACTGAACTTTGCTGTGCTCATTATCCTGCAAGTGACAGTCAGAGACCTGCATGCCTGGGATTGTTCTACAACTGGGTTTGATCATGCAGAGCAGGAAGGCTGTGCAGTAATGAAGAGCCTGCTCCCTATATACAGAGAAGAATGGTGTTGCCTTCTCTCCATCCCCGTGGGAGTGAAGCACCAAAGAAGCTGAGCAAAAGAGCAGATTCTGAGGCGGTTTTTCGAAATTTTTCCCTGCAGTCACCTCTTAAATTTCAGGAAGACATCCCTGGTCCTTTAATCTGCTCTGCCACTTAATGAAAAAAATCTGAGCACAAAAAAATGTGGTCTAAAGTCTCTTGTGGTAATCTTTTCTTGCTTACAGAGGACAACATGCAGTGTTGAGGCCTGTGCTTGCTTCTTCTTATCGCCTGGCAACAATCTCAACAGAAAATCCCCTGCAACATCCAGCTTTGGCACTGCTAGACTGAAGGGACTTTTGTCAATGAGAGTAATGATTCTGAAATTAATTGACATACAGATACAGCTAAACTGATTCTGGGGATGCATACTGCCAAGGACAGTCTCACAAAGTCTTGCACTGAAATGAATTTAGAATGTGCATTTGTTGCAGCCTGTAGGTTAAAATTATTCTATATGTATCATCGTGCGTAGTTAAATAATTATATCTGTCAATCAAGAAGATTGTTTTTACTCCCAGGAGTATTTTTATACTGACCACAGTGGACTACTGTAAATAGGGTAAAACCTAACTGGATAAAATACTTCTCTGTTCTGTTTTTTCACTCCACTTGCAACTAAAATGCCTCACAAACATCGATGTAACCTGAGGTAATAATCTTACTCAATGTCAGTAACTTCTTCATAAAAGCAAGCCTCTGCTGCTGCCCTTGTCATTTACGTTTGGAGGAAAGACTGGAAGAGGCTATATTTAGCAGGTTTGTGCACAGAAACATCAGTTCCAGAAACACACAGTGATAGATGAGTCCTTGGTTTCTGCAACTGACATCTGTGTACCCCATTGGAGCTTCCTAAAATGGTAGTTTTCATTTAGTCCTGGCATGTTTTGGTCTGCACTGGATTACCGTGGTCATGCTTGGAGAGGGATGCCGTGAGCTCATGGCTTATCAACTCTGCCCTCTCTGAACTGCAGCTATCACTTGAAGCTGACAAAAGACCCTCACAAGTGGCCTCAGGGTATGTAGCAGTAATGCAAGGAGTGAAAAATGCCAGAAGCCAGACTAGAAGAGGCTACCTCTTCAGCAAAGTTTCAAGGGAAGTCTAGATCAAAAGAAAAAATATATTTTAAAAAAAAAAATCCTGGGAATAGTTGTATGGTGTTGTAAAACATCTTCTAACACCTACAAAACAAACAAGAAAACAAAACAGGTTTATGTGATAATCAATCCTTGACGCTTTCCAGATATTTTACAGAACTGAAGTCCACATTTCCATCTGTATCAGCTAACTATGCTCTTTACCTGTTTCTCACCACCTCTGTCCTACTGAAAGACCTTAAGCTTGAAAGAACCTCCAAGTTCCTGGAGGATTTATCTGATTTTAAAGGACATAGAAATGCCTAAGTGAAAAGAAAAGAGGAGTTTGCTTTCCTCTGTACTTGCTCTTTGTAGGTTGTTGCCTGGCCTTTTGGGCATTCTAAAGTTCTTGCATGGCCTGAGCTCCCTTCTCACCACCCCCTCAAAGGG
This sequence comes from Oxyruncus cristatus, assembly GCA_013399855.1. NCBI lineage: Eukaryota > Metazoa > Chordata > Aves > Passeriformes > Cotingidae > Oxyruncus > Oxyruncus cristatus. The sequence continues at coordinate 167,728 of VXAY01002872.1, read as the reverse complement.
TGCAGGGCTTCCCTTCTCTCTTGATCTCAGTGTCCCTTTGCAGAACATTTACTTGCCAGTTCAAGGCAGGTCAGCCATGGCTGGCCCTATCCCTGGCTGTACTTTAACCTTCACGCGCAGGCTGTGATTTAGGCTACAGATCTTCCCAGCAATTCCTTCGTTGTCTCTGCGTGCACTTCCTGGAGCTGCAACCCAAACCTCATTGGGAAATAACCTGCCATATGCTTCTGACCACTTCCAGGAGCAAGCACCAGGGGGACAGGAGCCCTGGCTGCACACCATAGCTCAAAAGCCCCTCAGAGCAGGCAGTTGCTCCTTGCGGCTACTTGCTCAGAAGGAATTACAAAATTCTGAGGTGAAGGTGGTGGATTTTTGCTTCCTGAGAGGCAATGCCCTTTTTGAGAGGTTTTATGGTGGTGTGTAGCCTGTTATTACGGGCTGTGTCTTTTAGCCCTGTGCAACAGAAGGTAAAATATCTTTCCAGGTTTGTATGTCTATATGCTGCATGTGCCTGTATGAGAAGACAATCTGCTGAAGCCAGCTTCCCTTGGACAGTTTTGTGTTACAGTTCAGCACCATGGGAACACCCCAACAATCACTTATGTAACTTTCCTGTCACAAGGTCCCTTTCTTCCAGTCCACATAAAACTCAAACCCAATCCCATTTGCAGGGTTTTCTTTCTCACTCCAGACTGCAGGTTTCAGGTTTGTTGGACTCTCTAGTGGTGTCTTCACCAACTATTACAATGTGGAAGTTGTTGCATGACTTAGAAGTCTCACAAGTGTTTTCTCCCACCTTGCCATGCACAAAATGGATCAAAGAATAGACAAAGAAGAGACTCATTCATAATGAGTCATGTGCATGTCTGGATGTGTATTTTTTCCTTTTACATTTGTTTTCCAGCCCTGAGAATTCTCCTTTCTTTGTGCTGATTTTACCAGCTCACAGGACAGCACAAGAGAAAGGAGACTGAAATGGAGTGGCTCCCTTTTCCTCTGTGCACCCTGGCTGAGGTCTACCCTACACAGCATAAGACTTGCCTGCCAGCACAGCAGAGGGGAAGATGTAAATCAAGTGGGGTGAATACTTGGAGATGAACATGGTAAGGACCAGATGACTGCATTTATTCCTTATAAATAAAAGTACTTCTTTGTCACTGGCCCACTGATGGCATATCGTCTTCATGATAAAGATCAGATGAATTTGTGACAGTCCACAACAAACAAACCTCACGTCAAAAGCTTGCTCTCTGCTCTCTGACCCTGGAGGTGAATGGAAGTGTCTCCTCCCACAGTGCTGCACAACTGTCTGCCCTATTCCATGTTTACCATCAGCAGTTCCATCTCATTCATCCTGGATGAAACCAGCTGCTTCAAGAACCAACAACCTTTGTTTCATTTGTTTTCACAGCACCCTGGGCTGTCACCAGGTGACAGTCCAAGACCTACAGCCAATCCACCAGCTGATTGATGGCCCACTCTGTGAGAAGAGACGCTTTCACAGCCTGTGGAAGGGACCATGGAGGAAAGCTTCTTCCTATGTTCAGTTTCCCACTCCTCTGACATGTTGGGTGGTGTTTCTCAATGCCTCACTCCATGGAAATATTGTGAAAATACATTCACAGACAGCACAGTCATGCACTTGGTGACCATGCTGCACCATCTCACCCGTTATCACTCCGTTTACAAATTAACACCCTTGACAGCAGCCCCCATAGGCAGGCTAGCACTGAACACTGTGCCTACTCATCCCTCCCAGATTTCTGGCTCCACCTAACAGTTTCATGAGAAGTGAAAGCTGCAAAAGAATTGATTTACCCATCTTGCACACTTGAGGAACAGATAATCAGAGAATGGTTTGGGTTAGAGGGGACCTTAAACATCATCTAGTTCATACTCACTGCCATGGGCAGGGACACTTTTCACTAGACCAAGTTGTTCCAAGCCCCATCCAGGGATCCACAGCTTTTCTGAGCAACTTGTTCCAGTGCTTCACCACCCTCTCAGGGAAGAATTTCTTCCTAATATTCAATCTAAGCCTACTTTCTGTCAGTTTGAAGCCATCCCCCCTTGTCCTGTCACTAGATGCTCTTGCAAGCAGTCTCTCTCCAAATTTCTTTCTTGAAAGCTCCCTTCAGGTACTAGAAGACCTCAATTAAGTCACTCCAAAGCCTTCTCTTTTCCAGGCTGAACAACCCCAATTCTTTCAGCCTTTCCTCAAAGGAGAGGTGCTTCTTTCCTCAACTTGGTGGCCCTCCTGTGGACTTGTTCTGACAGGTCAATGTCCTTCTTGTGCTGGGGACCTGAGAGCTGGATGCAGATGGGGTGGGGTCTCAAAAGAGCAGAGAAGAGGGGCAGAATCTTCTCACTCAGCTTCCTGCCCATGCTGCTTTTGCTACATCCCAGGATACACTTGGCTTTCCGGGCTGCAACTGCACATTGCTGGGTCATGTCCAGCCTCTCATCCACCAGCACTCCCAAGTTCTTCTCAGCAGGGCTGCTCTCAATCTGTTCATCCCCCTGGAGGGGATTGCCCCCACACAGGTGCAGCACATCACACTTGCTCTTGTTAAACCTCATGAGGTTCCCATGGGCCACTAGTGCTTGTGCAGGACTTGACTCTCAAGAGCAGGGAGACCTATCTGCCTCCAGTTCAGCATCCATTATATATTAGTGGCTTTTACTACTCTCTGTCTGGCAGATGCACAGATGTTTTGCAGAGCACCGCAGTGGAGCAGCATGTACATTTTGCCAGCTCACAAGCAGTAAAATCAAATAACAACCCAGAAGGAACATTAATTTAGCTTTTTCAAAATAGGACTTTGCCGGAAGCCACAACAATCACCAGTTCAAAACCCCAGCTTTTAGCAGGTAAAATTCCTGCCTGAAGAGATTGAGCTGTGTAAACTAGCTTCCTTTCTTTTTTTTTTTTTTTTTCAGATGGTATTAAAGTCATTTCTCACTTTTCCTATAAAAATTATTAAATGTTACTGCTTGTCAATCTTATTTAAGATTTTTTTCACTCTGTATTTACCTACCACATCTCTCTCCATCATTCCTTCCCTTGAGGTCTCAATTATTCTGAAGTACTATGTCATTAACATTATTACTTATGCACCAATAGCAGTACAGATAAGTCTTCCTTTCTCCTATTAGAGATCTGAATTATCACATTAAATAAATAAATGTTTACCAAAGGCTCCTCTCTTACTCCCCCTTCTTGCTGTTTTCATTACTTTATGAATGTAGGTGTTCATAAACAACAGTTTATGAGTTTATGAGACCTGATGAGATGTTAGATGTATTTTCACGTTGGAAAAGAAAACAATTCGGGACAGGGAGAAGCTTGCTTATAGACTGTATTCAAGAATGTGGTGACCCTGTCTCTACAGAAGCAGGCACTTTGGATCTTGCCCATGGCACACATGAGTTTTTGGGAACTGCTGCCCTATACCAGAAATAAAGAGCAATACACATGTGAGCTGTTAGCAAACAAGTGGTTGTGCTCTTGCATGCACCCAAACTGTGAAGTGTTCTATCATGTCACTTCACTTTGGATACTCCTTAGAAAGACTCCTTGACATTTTTTTGGACAAAGAACATATGACTAACATATCCTTACTGACTGCTCAGAGAAAAGCACAGGTCCCCAAAGCAAAAAAGTACCTTCACAAATCGTATTTTCACAGACCTTCCCCAACACTGCTGCAGTGCAGAGAGCTGTGCTGTGTATTGATAGAGCTCTCTTTCTCTACTTGTGTTCCTCCAGTTAGTCTTAGAATTACAGGAGCCTGAAAAAGTCCAGCCTAGATCGGGGCTGTGTTTTGCAGGATGGTGTGAAAATACCTAACAGGAGACAGTTTCCCTCCTCAGAACCTCAAACCTACTCTGAAAATGTATAGGAAAAGGCAAAAGTGTCACCATCCCTGTATCAAAGAAGCTATCAGTCACACGTAATGCAACTTGTGACAACACTGAAGACTTGTCATGGTTTAGCCCATCCCCCTCAGTATTACGGTAGAAAATGGTTGATTCCAGGTGAAATTACGGCTAAGTAGCCAATAGAGGACTTCTCTGACGTCTCTACAAATTACATATTTAACACAAACCGGAAAAGAAGGGTTGTTGTTGTTGTGTGTGGGGCAGAAAGAAATTCGGAGCCATGATGTGAGTGAGGCAGCAGGGCCTCCCCGAGTGGGGACCAGGCCCCCTCCTCCCCTGGCCTTGAGCCAGGGGCAGGCATGGCACCGAAGCCTCTGGCTGAGGCATGTAGCAGAGTGGAGAGGAAACTCCAAAGAAAAACTGCTCGGCTGAGA
>VXAY01002872.1:98153-163028 GCA_013399855.1 Oxyruncus cristatus | reverse complement strand
GTTAAATCCTCAGCGACTATGGACAAGCGGCTATAAGTGGGAGGTAAACTCCCTTGCATTCCAATAGAGAGAAAGAGAGAGAGATCTTCAAACTGCAAGTGTTTGGAACTGTTACCTTAAAGACTTTTTTTTTTCCTCCCTTCTCTTTCTTCCTCTGGACTGTTTTTGAGGAAGAGAAGGAGGGGTGGCATTTGTACACATATAAGTTTGTTATTATAGGAAAACTAGTTAGAGTTGTGTATATAAGTATTTTCCCTTAGTTCTAGTTGTATAGCAATAAATCTTCATATTAATCCCCATTTTAAGGAATTTGTTTCGTCTGTGCAAACTCTTCCTGCTTATTAGCTAAATTTATGAGTTGATAAACACTGTGCAGAAAGCACAAGGGCTAAACCCATGACAAGACTGAACCTCAGCCAGAATTTCCCCAGCATTTGAAGTGGGCATTGCCATTTGTCAGTGGCATAAACAGCCTTGCATTTGCCCTTTAGCTGACTGCTTGGCTTGTAGCCTTTCAGCCCTCCACATCCTCTTGACAGAACAAACAAACTGAAACACAGGATGTTCCACCTGAATGTGAGGAAGAACTTTACAGTGAGGATGACTGAGCACTAGAACAGGCTTCCCAGAGAGCTTGTGGAGTCTCCTTCTCTGGAGATATTCAAAAGCTGTCTGGACACAATTCTGAGTAACATACTCTAAGGGACCCTGTGTGAGCAAAGAGGTTGGACTAAATGGCCTCCAGTGGGCCCTTCCAATATTACCCCTTCTGTGCTTCTGTGAATCTGTGATTTTTGTACCACAAGAGTTAAGGAATTTTGATATAAAACTGAGAGGCAAAAGCAAGAAGTTGTTTAGTATGCTTCACTTCACTGGGGAGGTCTGCCAAGCAACCATACAATTGCTTTCACTGGTAAGAGGAAAGAGAGAAGGAACAAGAAGCCAAGGGCAAAACTGTGCTTTCTGGAGGCAGCACCAGTTAATGCAAGTTTGTGGCCATGGCCATGGCCAAGATATCCTGTTCTCTTAGCTAGGAGACAAGTTTTCTAAAGCAAAGGAACACGAATTCTGACTTGCTTCCTGTTTGTCTGCAACATGGCAAGGAAATCCCATTCCATCTTCAATCTGTGCAAATTAAGCACCAGCAGGAGCAAAATTTTGCAGTTCGGGGAGAACTGCTCATGTGATTATGTAGATTTTGCATCAGCTAGCAAATGGAATGCCTACTACCACAATGAAAACACTGTGTTTCCACTGTACAGTAGCCCTGATGTCTGTACACATAAATGTTCTGTTACACAGGGCTATAAGGTGTTAATGCAGTACTATCAATAAAAAGAAATATCAGCAGACATACTTGTGAAGATTTGGTCCTTAAAAATCATCAGAAGGGAATTTACAATCCAAATTAAATTTAAAAAAAAAAGTAAAGTAGAGAGGAGTTATTTGTAGAAATCCTGTTACCTGCTCTGAGAGCTTATCAGCCATCACTCCATCCAGGTTCCTCTCTATGGGTCTTGGATAGAGAATGCTACAACCCAGCCCTGATCATCTAAAGTCGTTTGTGCTCACAGATGTCAAAGCCCTCTTCCTGCTTCCAAAATGTATTCTTCAGGATTGCGTAAAATGACTGCACAAAAAATTATTTCACATGCCTTCTGGAAAATTATGCTTCTGTCCTGGGTCTCATCACACTATACGTCAATGTAGTGCAAGACATCTGTTGCTAGGCTTGCTGCCAAGTCCACAAGACTCAATATGAAACCAAAGTTGTGGAAAATACTATTATGGAGCTATAACGATTTTATTTTCTGGATCCCAAATCACTCTGTTTCTTCAGGACCAGTGGGGACAATGGCCTTTTCAGGTAACCTACTGCTGTGCAAAAGTGCCTATCCTGTATTGGCTAGCAGAAATTCTGATTTTGCTTCTTTTCATTTCCTTTTCTTTTATCCCTTCCACTTTGCCATCTAATACACAAAAACAATTCAGAAAAACTAAACAGTGTGTATGCTGCACATGGAAAATACGGAGTGTCTTTGCACAGCTCTAGGATTCAATTCTGAAGTGAAAGCTGGGTCAAGAGTCCTTTACATAGTGGACAGATATCTTTCCCTCACCTTAAGTGGGCTTTGCAACAAGGCAGAAATTATTAATGAACATGCATATTGTGAGGTGTGAAAGAAGATCACTAAATGCCACAGGCACTACCCAGAGCATCCCACAGACTCCTGCTTAGGGGCTAGTTCAGGGACAAGTGTCATAGATGAAAGAGAATCAGCTGAAACCCATGAGGTTCCAGCATTTTGCTGAATGCATACACATAAATTGACTGTAGACTATTATTTATATTTTCATGCCTCCCTCAATTCTAGTTAGCCTTCCCTCAAGATTTACAGTCATATAAACAAATTCACCCCCTCCACTGACTATCTTTTCAATCCCTCTCCAGTTGCTCAGTTTAGTGCCAGTGTAATTATCTCCCCAAAATAAATAGATATATAGCACAGAGAGGCATGCAGAGAAGCCATTTCCAAGTCTTGCCTGAACCTGCTAGTGTTCTGCAAAACACCTCTGTAATGAAAGGCATTCAATAATGATGCAATTCAGAGAAGAGATCAATCAAGCTCCATAAAGTGTCTCCTTTCCTTCTTACTATGCTCATATGCTTTTGCAGACAGGAAACCCTGACCCTGGTATTACGAGCCTTCAGAGTTTGGGTTAGTTTGTTTGCTTTTCTGTAAATGACTCCATTAGCAAAACTGTGAGAAGGATTTACTGGATTGTGGGTTGGGGCTCCTTCATGGGGCTGGCTAGGAGACAGACAGGAGTCAATTAGTAAGTTTAGGGGGAAGAAGGCCAGCCCAAAGATGGACTAAGTGTCAATAAAATGGGCTCAACCATAATCATGTCCTGTAAAACTATCTTGCTCCTCTCAGTTCAGAGCTCAAGAGAGCACATTTATCAAAGACAGGCCCCAAAACCAAGGGGGAGGTAGAAAGTGGAGCAAAAAAATAAGGAGCTTACGGTTCTAAGACACTTTTTAATTCAGAGGTGCAGGATACTCTTCATATACTGCTTGAATAGTAGCTAATTCACAGCCAATGCTCAAACCAACATCTGCCATCTGGGATGCTTAACTTTGCTGGGAACGTGAGGAACAAGAGAAGCCACGTTTGTCTAAACATACATCTATTATATTTTCCCTTCGAATCTTGGTGCTAGAACATCTGCAACCTGCATGTCTGGCTTTTTTCTTTTCCTGATAAAGGTAGATAATAATACTCTAGGAATCGCATCAACATAGCCTTACAAAATATCAAACATGCAGGCACCCTTGACACCTTGCTTTTGTGATGTGTTTTTATCATGACTTGAGAAATGCAATGCCTCTTTCTGAGAACTGAGTTTTCAGTGATACTGCTCCTCTGCAAGATTACACTGTCCTCTTCCTTCATAAGAGCAATGGAAAGAAAAGCCACAAGAAAAATACATTAAATTTTGCTGTGCAAGTGAGATTCTAAAGTGATTCTTTTATCCAGAAATGAAAAACAAACAGTTAAAAAGATAAAATGCTCATCTTGCAGTTGCAGGACAAGCAAACTTATGAAAAGGACAATTTTATAGAAGTTCTTGTCCTGGCTTTGACCTCAGTTATGTTTAGACCAATATCTTGCTCAATACTGTAGATCTCAGATGAACACTAATAAACGAACCTCTAACACACACTGGAATAAAATAATTTGCCACTAAGAGAAGGCTTTTTAACCTGATCCAGTTAAATTTAACTCACTTTCTACACTCCAGGAATTTCTAGAGAGCATCTGCCAAGGATCTGTCAACGTAGCAACCAAAAACAGTCCACCCTTTCTAGGAATTTAGATATATATGTATTCACAATTTATTAGTTGTCTTTCAAAAAGTAACTATCTTTCTGCTCAATTTTAAGTGTTTTGTGTCGAATACCATGGAACATCCCACATGTCCAGATTCGCTTTGAGAGAAAAAAAAAAGGGAAACATGAGCAGTGAGAATGTTTGCACCATTTCCTGAGTTATTTCTAGTATGTCTTATTTGTCTCCTCTTTCAGCTACATAGCTTCAGTCTCCAGATGGAAGACTGGAAAGCAATCAGAGCACCACCAACACCCCTTTTTAACAACAACAACCCTATTTAACAGATTGCAGTATCCCTAGACTAGCTGGTCTAAAAAAAACGTAGTATAAAGAGTCTTTCCACAACATTTTAAACTCTGCTGCCCAACCAAGGCAGTGCAGCTAAGGAGTAGTCTCATGTGGTCTTTTATACTTTCTTCAAAACTTCTGAAGTTGCTAGAGAAACAAAGTACCACAGCTTCATGCCCCAGTGAATTTCAGAATAACTCACATAAAACTATGTCCAAAAAATGTATTTACACTGATCTACCTATTTGAGCTTGAATATTTTAATAAGTTGGTTAAAAACCACCCTGATTTCAAGCCTAGATCTGCAACTGGTCAGAGATAGGGTAGCATCACATTGTTGGTAGAATTGTGAAATATAAAAATAATAATAATAATTCACCAGGCTGGTTGGACAACATGTGACTTAGTAATTTTTCAGTTTTTGCAAAGTGGGTTCTAAAAAAAGTGATGAAGGTGTAATACAACATGTTTGTGATGCTCCATTTAACATTAGCAGTTATTAATACTGTGTAAAACACTGTCTAAAACATACACTTACACAACCTAATGGTGTGTACTGATTTAAGCCTTTTGAGGGTCTGATTTCCTGGTTGTGGACACTGGTTTCCACTGTTTTGCAATAAATGATAATTACTTCCTGGTCATGGGTTTGATCTTGAAGAATGGATATATGAACATACTCTTTTCTAATCCACACATGGATCTGTTAGGGATGTGCCAACAAATTTCAGCTTTTTCCCCAGAAGAGGTTATAAATCCTGGATGCTGCATTTCAGCATAAGCTTCAGAATATGCTTTCTACTCATATGCTTCTTAGATGGAAAGCACAAGAACTAAAGAGATCAATTAGCTAATTATTTACAATAATATTCTGGTTGTATTCCCAAGAGAAAGCAAACAAGGTAATGGCAATACAGATAGCAGATTCTATAGCATTAGTAAAGCACTCTGCTCATCACAGCTGAAGGGAAAAACACTGACAATGTCTCTAAACTGGGTAAAATTGGAGAATGCAATAAGCACATCAGAATTGTACTTTGCTACTGTCTCTTTCTTCCATTGCTGTGGACCCACTGTGAGGAATTACTCATTAATCATGAAGGATACAGCAGAACAGAGGCTTTTTGTGAAACAGAATCACCTGTTTCATAGAAGCAGGCTTCTGATGAAAGTCTGTTGCATTCAAATAGTGTTGCATCATTTTGCATCAGTGGAGGATAATCCCACCCTTTTTATACTTCTTTTTTTTTCAATTTATCCAGTATCTTCCATCTGCACAGCTGTTACTGACTCCATCCTCCCTACAAGTATTTTAGCACATATGTACTTGTCACTTGAGGAGAGGTAAGAACTCAGCTTCTCTTTTGCTAAGCCTGGACTGTTGATGGTGATGGGTCCAGGACTGTGTTGCCACACAAACAGGACAGCAGAAGGAGAAAAATAGCTCTTTCAGAGTCAATTATGATCTTTACACTGTGCTTTGCTGAAGTTCATTCTTCACTATACATCTGGTCTTGACTTGCAAAATGCCACAGGAAAATAAAGAGCTGTACAGGTACAGTGCCAACTGCCTTGACTTTGAGTCAGCTGCACAACAGAGAGAAGTAGGGGCAAGTATTTCCTGTCAATATGCAGAGCAAACCTGGGAGGAAAAGTCTTTGTCTTTCAGCCACAGGTGGTCCACAAATTGCATTAGGAAGCTTTGCCTTACAAAGCCACCTAAGCCCAACTAAAATATCAGGTGCCAGATATTAGGCTCTGACTGATATTTGCAGGAAGAGAACTGGCACAGCACTAGGAGGCTAAAGCTTTTCTAGAAGTGGCACTGGCTCTTCTATGAACTCAACTTCTGTTTGAGTTGGCGTAATGATTTTCCACTGTCTTTATGTTTCTTGTCTTGACTGCAGGAGAGGATTGTTCTGCAGACACAACTGTGTGCAAGGTTTGACTTTTTGCTATACACAGGGGGTTGAAAACCTGTACGTACCTTTGTACATCAATGTCTTTTGAGGTCTTCCTGCAGATACCCTGCAAGATGAGTAGATGCATACACCATATATTTAACAGAGACAGTAGGAGGCTGAGGTGGCTCAGGGATGGCTCTAATCCAGTAGAAATGTGTGGAGAATCCAGCTGGTGAGTTAGGAATAAGCAATGGGATGTTGACAACAGGCTTGGGAAGAATTATTGCTCATCCCAACTAAGCACATAAAAAACTCCTGCTCTTAAGCAGAACTGGAACTCCTGTTGTTGAGGAACATTTCTTTGACCCTTGCAATACCGAAAGTAATATACCCATTTCAAAACCAGCAACTGTTCAAAAGCACTACACTCTGCAGCTATCTCTCAACTCTTTTGTCTAAATAAAGCTCAAATTCTTCCTTTTTCCTACCTCTTATAAAAATCTCTACTTTTTTTTCTCCCACCTTATATCAGAACTGCTTCTCCATGAGCCATCCACTTTATAGCCACAGAATATATGACTTTCCATAGCCTCTATGACATACAGAGAAAATCAATATTTTGCAAAGCATAGGACTGAGCTCAGAAAGCATTTTCTCTTAATTGAGTACTGCAATATTCAGTCTGTAAAGCACCCCAGGTATATAAATGCTGGGAAATGGCATATCTGGGAGTTATTCGGGGCCAAACTCAGCAGTCAGTCACTACAATGTAAAAAGTACGTGCAGATGACCTCTCCTAAACTAACACAGCCAAGATCTCGTCAAGGTCTTTATTGGTGCAGTATTTTATTCTATCTAGAACTGCTCTGCTACACAATGCACAGTGCTTCCAGTGGGCTTGAATAAGCTGTATGCACAAAGCCTGCTGCTGATTTCTTTCCATAGTCTTTTTCCTTTTGGTCATGAGCAATGAAGCCAATGAATCTGCAGTGTCTTTCCTAAGTGTTTTATAAAGATATAACACAGTATCACAATTACAGTAAGCAAGGAAAAAAAAAATGGTGTGCATGCACATATTATATTGCCTACAACAGCTTGCAGAATGATCAATTCTCTCAATTTTCTTTCACTACCTCCTCCTTCATCTCTTCATTAAGTCAGCGAGCGTCTTCTGACCCTTTCCACCCCTCTTCTATGAATAAATGGTAAACCTCTTCAAAAACTTGGTACTGACAAATTCTGCTTTCTCAAACTCTAATGTTCATGTAACCTGCTGGGTGATGTTTTGTAGAAATAATGATGAAATATTCATAGGAGCATGATGACAACAAATAAATGGAGCAAAGAGAGTCACAAAGCAAGACAAGAGGTCATTTATCACATTATTCTAAGCTAAAAAAATGAAATAACAAGCAGTCTTCTGAAGCCTGCTGGGTGAAGCATGAACGTTAGGTTAGGCCTATCAATATCAGACTCCTTTATATTGCCATAGCAAATCAATCTACCAGCTTCTGCTTGCTCCCTGGTATGATAGCAGCCACTGTAAAATCTCCTGGGTATACCAAAATTGATAGACCTTGCACTATAGAGAAGTTTCTGTCCAGACACTGCCGAATAATAAGATGTGTAGCAAGACTGATAGTTCAAAACTAAAACATGAATGAAAAAATATTGCCATGGAAATTACTCAGAAATCTGAGTAACAGTCCTGGCATCTCTGTCAAAGTCTCAAAGGAGTGGAGGGGCCAGTTTCAGGAAGACATTTAAAAGTTTACTCATCCATAATTCTTCCAGGTTTAGGTGAGCAAAATAAAAAAATGGCCAACAGGATATTTTCCCTGGAAATTGCTAAAACTTCACAGTTGCCAGAGAAAAAAGTAGGACTCCAGTTTCATGTAGTGATTTCCACTCCCTCAAAGTAGATTCAAAGCACTGAGCAATCAGGATGGTAATGCTTTTACAATGGCAATGCAGAGGTGTAAATGAGTTCAAGCAAAGACCTTGGCACCTGACGTGCAGACCACAGTTGGCTGTGAGGTTAGGAGAGCAGGTTGTCCTTGTCTTCAGTACTGCAAAGTCACAGCATTTTGATCATGGATTTGATTCATCCCATTTACTGCCTAAAATGATAAAATGTTTTAGTAAAGCAAAGACTGTAAAAAATCCATCAACTGCTTAATCAGAGCTATGCTTATGTGAAACCTTCAACTACACTTTAAAAAACATGGCCTATTGTTCTCTCCTTCATAAAACCATAGTGCACGTCCCAGAGCACTGATGGGAGACAGGGGCTGCAGAAGGCTCCTCATTCATCACCTGCACAGAGCAGGATCTCACCTCTGGGCTTGCAACCTTCAAGGGTGGAGACCACAGGGAACACAGGGCAGCTCCTTCAGAGCTTGGCTGTTATCCTTGGGAAGAAAAAGTAGTTTCTTGCATACAGCCAAGCACTGCTATGAAGAGCTTGTCCATGTCCCACTGATCCCCTCTTCACAAGCACTGACATGCTGCTAGGTGCACCGAAGCTCTCTCTGCCCCAGGTGAACTAACCCCAGACCCACAGCCTTGATGTTACCTACAAACCTGACAGAGTGCTCTTGCAACTTCCCCAGTTCACCACTAGAGCCAGTAACGAGGAAAGGCCCCAGAGCAGATCCTGCAGGACCCCACAGGACATGAGGCTCCAGGCAGATATGGCCCAGCAACCCCCCCCTCTGATCTTGACCAGTTAACCAGGTATTTATCCACCCAGAGTCTAACTTCTAGAATGGATTAAAGGACATTGTGGGAGACTCTTGGAAGCCTTGCTGAAGTTACATCCTGTGGTTTTCACTTGTCCTCAAACACTTTATCACACAACATAATCAGCTGCTTCGGACATGATTCACTCACAGTCAGTGGTGCTCACTGGCCCAATCACCTTCTGTTCCATGCAGCCAGGGATGTGCTCCAAGGGAACATATGCCATGAATGTCTTAGGGAGTGAAGTGAGACCAAAGATATGAAGTTCAACAAGGGAAAGTGCCGGATTCTGCACCTAGGATGGGGCAACCCTGGATGTACATACAGGCTGGGAAATGAGATGCTGGAAAACAGTGCTGTGGAAAGGGCCCTGTGGGTCCTGGTCGATGGCCAGTTGAATGTGAGTCAGCAGTGCCCTGGCAGCCAGGAGGGCCAACCCTGTCCGGGGGGCATCAGGCAAAGGATCGCCAGCTGGTCGAGGGAGGGGATTGTCCTGCTCTGCTCTGACCTCAGGCAGCCTCACCATGAGTATTGTGGCAGTTTTGGGCACCACGATATAAGAAAGATATTAAGTGATTAGAGAGTGTCCAAAGTAGGACAATGAAGATGGTGAAGGGCCTTGAGGGGAAGCCGTATGAGGAGGGGCTGAGGTCACTTGATCTGTCCAACCTGAAGAGGAGACTGAGGGGAGACCTCATTGCAATTACAACTTCCCCATGAGGGGAAGAAGAGGGGGTAAACACTGATCTATTCTCTGTGGTGACCAGTGACAGGACCCAAGGAAATGATCTGAAGTTGTGTCAGGGGAGGTTTAGGTTAAATACTAGAAAAAAGTTCTTCACTCAGAGGGTGGTTGGTTGCTGGAACAGGCTCCCCAGGGAAGTGGTCACAGCACCAAGCTTGACAGAGTCCAAGAAGCATTTGGACAATGCTCTCAGGCACACAATGTGACTTTTGGGGATGGTCCTGTTCAGTGCCAGGAGTGGGACTTGATGATCCTTGAGGGTCCCTTCCAACTCAACATATTCTGTAATTCTGTGGTTCTCTGAGACTGACTGGCCTAAAGTTCCCCAGATCATCTTTCTTTCCTCTCCTTTTTGAAGACAGGTGTGATATTTGCCTTTCTCCAGTTGTTGGGAATCTCTCCCCATTCTCCACAGCCTTTAAAAAAAGGCCTGAAGATGACCTTACATAAGCATTGGTCAGCTTTCTTGGCAACCTTAGGTGCAGCCTCTGGAATTCCATGGCTTTGCACGGGTTGAGATTGTGCAAGTAATTCCTTACCCAACCTTCATCCACTTTCTAGTTGTTCTTAGCCTTCTTGAGTCCAGTCCCTGGGGAATCCATCAGTGAAGAGTGAGGCAAAGACAACACTGAGCACCTCATCTTCCTCTGTGCTTCTTTTCATGTAAACTGCCTTATTCAGCCCACACTTTCCTTGTTTAGCCTGTCACTGTTGATACAGAGGCATGACTTATGAGATTGGATTCTGATATTCATTTTGCCCAAGTTGGAACAGAAATAACTGCTGTAAAAATAAAGAACAAATTCACAGGTATTATCTGACAATGATAAGTTTTAGTTTACACTCAGAGTCCATCATGTACTTACATCACACAACAATTACTGTCTAAATGTTCCTTCAAACTGCTATTTAATGAACAAAGAATCCCTTTTCCTATAGAGAAATTATTTCTGCAGATTTACAGTTTATTTAAAGGGAATCAGCTTTACCATTTTCATCCTTCTTCCTTATTTTCATTCCATTCAGCAGTTTTATCATATCATACCTTTCTTTCAATTGAGATCCCTGGAGATACTTTACCAGGAGATTGCCATACTTAGACTTGATGTTCCTGGGAAAGCACATCAATGAAACATTTCTGAAAGGCCAAGTTGTTTCCTGTTGTCCCTTAGGAGACAATATCACTTCGTCCTATCATTGTTTATATGTACCAAGAGCTTTTTGGCGCTGTGCCTGAGCAGAGCTGTCAAGATTGTAAATTCAAGTTATAACCCAAGGAGTGTTCACAATTTTATCTTATCCTGAGTTGCCTAACATCAAAAGAAATATTGAGAATACAACCAGCCTTCTGCATCCCTGAAATGTGCCGCTGCAGAAGCCTCTATTTTAAAGGAGTTGAAAGTACAGCAGCTGTTTTAGGGGAAGTCATAAATGAAACCATGCTCCTTACAGTTGTGAGCCAAGGTAACTCCACATGGTAAGACTTTGTGTCAAGAGGAGATACTCTAAAAGATGGAAATGGAGATTTGTAATGCATAAAATAAACATAGTCTGACAGAGGACAGTGCAGCACTCCATTCCTTATCTCTGCCGCTACAGAGGAGTCTTCCTCCTCTTCAAGCATCAGTGGGGTGAAGCCAATACGACCCTATCAATCATGTCTGTAGTCCAGACTCATGGAGATGGAACTGACATAGACATGTGGCAAACTGAGCCCAAACCTCTTGAAACCAGTCCACCAAATTCCCAGTCCACAGAAAGAAAGTTTGATTCACATTTGCAGTAGCCATGCTTGGATGCTGCTGCCTTGTACAGACCTTTTGTGATGTAGAACTTGCTCTCCATCATTCCTCATAAAAATTCACTCTTAATTACAATTTTCACAACCCAAGGGTTTAAGCCTACAGTAACAAAAAATCATCACAAAAGTAAATAAAGCATAGAGGAGAACTGACCTCTGGATAACCATTCCATTCTGTGACACGCACAGTTTTGAAAGGGGATTTTGGCCCTCTGGTGAATAACAACCACACAGAATATTCTTATAAACACAGAAATGTGCTAAAATGCACTATTTTTAAATTGGATTTTTAGATTTTCCAATGCAAGTATGCATGTCTGTGACTGGGACATTAGCCAAGCTTCGAAAAGTCTCAAATGGAGGACTGTGCCTGAATTTTTCATGTCTGATAGCTCTCAATAAGACAGATGAGGGACATAAATACATATCCCATATTTCATATTTGCAGTCTTACTGCTATGCTGTTGAAAGGAAGTATCTCCTGGTCTTCTTTTCCTCCTCATATTAACAGGAAATAGTGTTCATCACTGAAATATCATCTGGTCATAAACATACTACCTGATTCTGCTACTCCCTGTGTATTGTAGTCCATAAAATATGTATGTGTAGGAACAAAAGTAACTTTATGTGTATGTGGGTTTTGCAAATGCTGTAATGGAAAATGCACAGGTGTATAATCTAAAGCATTCCTCACGAGTTCCACCCTCTCTCACCCCTCCAGTAAGCACAATAGGAATCTCCACAGCGCATCTTTGAAGTGTCCTGGCACTGGTATTCCCTAGAGACAGTGTGGTTTCACCAAAATGTCTTTCGGGGCTTCAGTCCCTGCATTAAACCCGAGTGCTCACTGTTTCCCAAGGAACAGGGAGTTTGTGTCTGCCCAGTACAGCATCATGAGTCCTACTGATGCCACAGCCCTACACAGTACTAATACGGAACACAGGAGAGCACTGCAAGCTGTGCAGAGCCAGGCCACATCTGCTTTCCCCATCTGCAGTCCTGTGGTGCTGGTTGTGCATATCCCATGGGACATCTCCACCATCCTGCATCAACAGAGCTGGGCTCACCCACACCCCACACAGGGGCTTCCAACATCAAAGTGTGTCTCTGCAAGGGATTTTCTTTTAAGGATTCTGTCAAAGAGCCTGCATCTGCGTACTGAAGTGATAAACCAGAGACTTAAATTTTGCTTATGAGGAGGAGTTCATGGACTATGATAGACACAGTTTTCAGAGATGCAGATAAATATTCTCATACTTCAATGACTCAAGAAAATTAGGAGTGTTTAGCGGGTCTCTGATTAAAGATAAAAGTACACTTACAGACAATGGATTTAAGTTCCACGAGCTGCCATGCTTCTGTTTTCTTTCAGCTTTCTGAATCTGTTATTCCTGAAACTTTAATACTTTCAAGACACAACTTTTGCCTTTATTTATTATATACTGCTGCCATACTGACGGTTATATGACTTCATGTGTGATGACTAGAAGGTAAGATGTAAGTAGCTATACTAAAGACAAGAATGTTTTTGATGCATGCTGTGCTGCTTTTTGTGTCATAAGGACATACTAGGAAAAAGTACTGAATGGCAATGTGGCCACAGTTACAAGTAACTCAACAATAAATTATATTGCCCAAATCTCTATTGATTGAATTGCAAACCTTCATACACCATTGAAAAGAACCCAAAAATTTATATTTTTAAAATAGTGTATAGACTTTTGATTTGATTGGAACCAAATGTAAAAACACACTAATTTTTAAGTACTGGTCAGACGAGTACTTCTTAGAGATAGTATGTTTTGGCCTCTCATTAATTCAGACATTTCATGGTGAGATGAAAAAGACAGATTTCAGATCCAGAATGATCACTGGAAGGTGTGCAGATCCACAGCCTCATGTCAGATCCCTCTCTTCAGGCAGTTTCTTATCATATTTCTGTTGAGTTGACAACAGGACTGTGATCCTAGCAAGTAAATCTTGAAGCAAGCATAATGAAAACCCAGAACGATGGTAGCACGGTATTTAGAACGTAAAGCATGGTCTCAGTATTTCCCAGTGAGGCAATCTGTCCACCTCCCAGCAGTTCTGTGCATTGCAGCAGTCACAAACATAGTAAAAGGTAAATAACACATTTTAGAAAACACCATAGGGCTTCATCAGCTTGGGGGGCAACCAGATTGGAAAAATTATAAACCAGAGTCATTTTGCAACTGTTCTTTTCCCTTCATTTTAGCATGATGAGGCAGTAAGCAAACCCCATACTTAAATAATGTCTGTGTAAATTTATATCCTCTGCAAATCAAAATGCAAGATCTGAAATAGAATTAATTTTCTTTCATAAAAACAAAGATGTAGGAGAAACATACAAATGCAATACCTAAATTACAATGTTTCACACTGAACTTTTTTTCTCTTTATGTCCCAGAAATCAGATTTTAAAAAAAAACAACACACCAAAAAATACAAATTAATGGAAATACACC
Organism: Oxyruncus cristatus; assembly: GCA_013399855.1. Lineage (NCBI taxonomy): Eukaryota > Metazoa > Chordata > Aves > Passeriformes > Cotingidae > Oxyruncus > Oxyruncus cristatus. Next base: position 149,166 of record VXAY01002872.1, on the reverse strand, counting down.
CCTGCTGCCAAACTGGTTGTCATAGGAACAAATACTATTACATCCAGAAAAAGGTTTAAATAGCCAACAGAACTAACCTTCACACATGTCAAAGCATGGAGAAGCTTTACATGGTAGTGTGTTACAAACATGCCTCACCCTTGGGCACAACTAGCCTGTTCTGACAGGCAGACCACAATTTGAAATCCATGTCAGTTCAGCTTATGGAGGGTCAGTGAGTAAAGCCAGATGCTGTAGTTTTTTCCAGAGCCCTATTAGATGGAATTACTTCAGATAAAATAATGAATTAAAATCAGACCATGGAAGAGAGGGGTGATTCTCCAGTAACAAACTTCTGGCTGAACTCACCAGCTCAGCAGCACGAACCTCACAAGAGGTCATGGAACAGCTCTTCTGTATGAGCACCAGGACACGGTACAAACCACTCCTGTGGTCCAGGACCACTTTTGTCTAAATTTCTACGCTCATAAAATAACAAAACTAGGCTCCAACTCAAAGATGATGAAGATCTTCACAGCCAGGTAACTCTTTGAATGCTTCAGTTATTTGGGAGAGAGATAATCATAGAATGCTTTAAATTGGAAGAGACATTTAAAGTTTATCTAATGCAAAATCCCTGCAATGAGAAGGGACATCTTCAACTGGATCAGATTGCTCAGAGCCCCGTCCAATCTGGCCTTGAACACTTTCAGGGATGGGGCATCAACCACATCTCTAGGCAATCTGTGCCAGTGTTTCACCACCCGCATCATAAAAAATTTCTTCCTTACGTCTAGTCTGAATTCATCCTCTTTTAGTTTAAAACGGTTACCCCTTGTCGTATCACTACAGAACCTGCTAAAAAGAAGGGCCCCATCTTTCTTACAAGCCCCATTTAAGCTTATTGAAAGGCCACAGTAAGATTCCCCCAGGGCCTTCTCTTCTGCAGGTTGAACAAGCCCAGCTCTCTCAGCCTCTCCTCATAGAAGAGGTGTTCCATACCTCTTACAATTCTTGTGATTCTCCTCAGGCCCCACTCTAACAGATCCCCTCTCTTAACCTGCTGGCCATCCTTTTTTTGTTGCCCCGACAGTACTTCATGAGGAAGACTCGACTGACTGTAGGAATACCCATTTTTCCATCTCTTATACCATACAAATATTCACTTCACTTGGAGGATCTTTCACACTTGCGCAGCTCTGAATATCTCTTCTGCCGACCACATGCTGAACAACCACAACACTCAAGCCTCAAAAAACTGAAGAAAGCTTTCTTCACAGAGTACTTAGGCCTGTCCCAGCTTGTAAAAAACTGTGGTGGGCCTGGCCTTGGGAAGGAACTCAGCAGGACAATGTTTGTTTATAATCTCACTATCAACTCCTCTGTAAACCTGCCTCACCTCAGCCACTGAACTGAGATGAAATATTGGGAGCCATACACCTCCAATATCACAGCTCACCTTTGAAATTCTCTCTCTCTTTGCACTGACCTTAGGGCAAGTAAACAGGGATGTAAGTGCTAATTTGGATATTTTGACCCCTTTGCCAGCGTTAAGAGTGATGGACCCAAGCAATGGTCTGATCTCTGCCCTAGAACCACAGCTGTGCTGACTGGCCCCTGCTCATGTCATTGGTATATGTTTTAGGGGAAGGGGAAAGGGAACATGAGATCTGTGTCGTGTTTTGGCGATGTGCTCACTTAGCGTGCATCTTATAAAGCTAGTGAGCTCGGTCAATAGTCACTGTAGGGAAACATGCGCTTGCACTGTTCATGCTCTGCTGACACCAGATACTCAGCATTGCTAATTCATCTCACAGCCACTCAGCTTACACACGGACTGAACAGAAAGCAAACAAAAGCCTTGCCCTTGATTTCATCAGACTTTCAGTTGAGCTGTATCACTGCTCTGTTTGTGCTCCTGGATCAAACTTCCATGCAGCACCTTACAGACCAGAGTGAATGTTTTTATTGCAGTACTGTATTCTCTGGAGGAACATGTCTTATAATGAAAGCACTGACACTGACCCTTAACTAAAATACGGCTTTGGATGCTGCTACTGCTCTGCCTTAACAAGTATCCCATCAGCTTCACAGAAATAAAGAAGGAAAAGCCTAGTATAACGGTGCTGTCAGGGAACATTTCAGTCCTGTTCTGCAGGTATTATTTTTATTCAACCTATCTTTGCCAAATTTTAAAGTCTATTTCACATCCTCTCTGAATACATCTGCTGTTGTCATGGCACTGTAACTTCACTTGCTCTTTGAGATATACCAGCCATTAGATTTATGTCATCATTAATTTGCCTCAGTGCGTACTGCTTATAGGCTGATTTACAGCTTTAAAAAATCACTGGTCATCAGCATCTAGGCCAATTCTATTCCAAATGCAAATCATAGACAAGTCTGGCCTTTCCCTCTGTCCTAGGTAAATCCTCTTCATTTCTATATGTGTACTGACTTCAAACAGCCCAGAGTAGACAGGCCCTTAAGAGGTCTTGCCTTTCCCACTTCTGCCACAGGCTCTTGCATGGATCTGAAAATGAAGAATTGTGTAAATTTAGGCAAATTATCCCTGGGCAGGATCTCAAGGCTCAAGCCTATAATTCAGCATGCTTCCTGTGCTTGTCCATTATGCAGCACGAATAAAGCATGACAGAGAAGGTAGACTTTGAAAGCTCTGGATGTTTCAAGTGTCTCCTGCCAGCCAGCCCTCATTGCTGATCTGTCATTTCACAGATGAAGCACTGCAGAAAGCTGTCAGTATTGCTGTCACTATGATGAATGAGGCCACTAGGTACAACTTTCTCGAACAATATATCGAGCTCATCTATTGTCAGCATTTATAACATCCCCCTCCCCAGGCACTCCCAGGAAGCTACCACTTAACCGGTTGCTTTGTTTATTTGAACTTGCTGGAGGGGTCCTTGGAGTAAACATTTTATGATTAGAAGTGCAGGGAGTGGCTCATAGAAAAGGAAGTAGGCATAAGCGTTTGTAACAGTCATCCAGATACAAAGAAAGATGCTCAGAGATCACTTACCTTGCCCTTTTAGACACCGTAAACTATATTCTACTTTACCCAGTAAGCACGCCTTTCATTACAAAACATCTTAACCATAGAATTGACATGCATAGCTGGGTTTTCTAAATTCCCTCATCATTATGCTTCACAGTAGGACAGACTTAAAGACTTTCACTACCTTATCATCCACTGCTCCCTTATGTCCGCTTGTGGAATATTTAGTCAGCTGGAAGAGCAAAGTGATTCCAGTTCTAAACAAGGGAGTTTCCAAGCTGAAAATAATTGGAACCTGGGGGAAGTTTCACATATGTTTTCCCTGTTCCTAATTTCCTCTACACACCTGGTTTGGTTGCTACTGAAAATGGAATGCTGCCTTAGATAGACCTTTGATCTAGCTCACCATGATCATTTTTATAGCCTTTGCAGTGAAGAAAATAATCTCTGCCTCTGGCCACTTACATACTAGCTTATGGGGTGTTTGTACTTACACAGTTTCAGGGTGTTATCAAGTGACACAGTGATGCACTGACAAACTCATCGGCATGGCTGAAATACTGGAAGGTTTCAAGTTTATGTGAACAGATTTGGGGGGGGGAGAGGGAGGGTAAAAAAAGCCTTATAAAATTACTTTCCCTGAAAGTTTTTCCCTGAAAATTTGTTGCAAGACACGTGTGGGAAACCAGGGGATCAGACCCAGCCAGCACCGGTTTAGGAAAGGCAGGTCCTGCCTGACCAACGTGATAGCTTTTCATGATTTAGGTGTCCCACCTAGTGGATTAGGGAAAGCCTGTGGACGTTGTTTACCTGGACTTCAGCCAAGCCTTTGACACCATCTCCCACAGCACACTCCTGTAAGAGCTGGCAGCCCATGGCCTGGACAGGGGCACTCTGTGCTGGGTTAAGAACTGGCTGATGGCCGGGCCCAGAGAGTGGTGGTGAACGGGGCTGCATCCAGTTGACAGCCGGTCACCAGTGGGGTTCCCCACGGATCAGTATTGATGATCTGGACAAGGGGATCAAGTCCACCCTTAGTAAGTTTGCAAATGGCACCAAGTTGGACAGGAAAGTCGATCTGCTGGGTGGTAGGAAGGCCCTGCAGGGGGATCTGGAGAGGCTGGATCGGTGGGACAAGGCCAATTGTACCAGGTTCAACAAGGCCAAATGCCAGGTCCTGCCCTTGGGTCAAAAAAACCCATGGAACACTGCAGGCTGGGGGAGAGTTGCTGGAAAGCTGCCCAGCAGAAAAGGATCTGGGGGTGCCGAACACGAACCAGCAGTGTGCCATGGTGGCCAAGAAGGCCGATGTCATCCCACTCTGTATCAAAACTAGTGGGGCCAGCAGGACCAGGGCAGTGACTGTTCCTCTGTACTCGGCACTGGTGAGGCCTCACCTCAAGTCCGGTGCCCAGTTCTGGGTTCCTCAATTTAGGAGGGATATTGAGGTGCTGGAGCAAGTCCAGAGAATGAAGGTGGTGAAGGAGCCCGAGAGTAAGTCTGTGAGGGGTGGCTGAGGGAGTGGGGGTTGTTTAGCCTGGAGAAAAGGAGGCTCAGGGTAAATCTTATAACTTTCTACAACTACCTGAGAGTAGGTTGCAGCAAGGTAGATGCCAGTCTCTTCTCACAGGCAGCTAGTGACGAGAGGAAATGGCCTCAAGCTGGGCTAGAGGCTGTTCAGGTTAGACTTNGGTGCTGGAGCAAGTCCAGAGAATGAAGGTGGTGAAGGAGCCCGAGAGTAAGTCTGTGAGGGGTGGCTGAGGGAGTGGGGGTTGTTTAGCCTGGAGAAAAGGAGGCTCAGGGTAAATCTTATAACTTTCTACAACTACCTGAGAGTAGGTTGCAGCAAGGTAGATGCCAGTCTCTTCTCACAGGCAGCTAGTGACGAGAGGAAATGGCCTCAAGCTGGGCTAGAGGCTGTTCAGGTTAGACTTGAATTTCTTCACAGAAAGGGTTGTCAAGCATTGGAATGGACTGCCCAGGGAGGTAGTGTACTCACCATCCCTGAAACTGCTCAAGAAAGGACTGGACATGGCACTTAGTGCCGTGGTTTACTTGACAAAGTGAGGTTTAGTCAAAGGTTGGACTCAATGATCCTGGAGGTTTTATGATTCAATGATCTTATGATCAAAGACTCAATGATTTCATGATTCTATGATTCTAGACATTTTGCTCAGGTAATCACAGTAAGCATGTATTTATTACTTCTGTATATAAATAGCTAGCTTCAGAAAAAAAAAAATAAAATCCTTTAGTGATAGAATTCCAACTACAGAATAATACTTCGTTGCATAATCCTAGGAGCTCAATAGAAGTTCTCAGGTCCCTTGATTCCACTGTAATGATCTCCCAGAGCTGCTTTCAAATGCAGCCATTAATCTGCAAGTACAGAATGTTAAGTGATGTATTTTGTCTTTGTTGTGGTTACATGGGAGACAGAAAAAGAGGAAACTGATCAACAGAAGGGCTTATTTTCCAGTTCTGAAGATAATAAAATTATGACAGTAGCAGTAGCCAGCCCTGCTTGCATTTGTTTTTTCAAGAGAGATACATTAAATTCCTGCTCCTCTGAACCACAGTACTGAGTGCCTTGTCAGAAAACTTCTCCTTGTCTGGAGGACGACTGTTACCCCTGCTCAGGCACATCTTTAATCCACTTCTTCCTGTGATAGTTCAGACTGCACCCAGGTCTTGTTCCAAGGAGAATCAAATCTTGTAGCTGGCAGAAGGAAAATGCGTGGCGCCATCCTTCATGGAGAAAGGAAAAGAAAATTGTAGCTACCTTTTTTTGATCTTCAGAAGGATACGAAAAAGGACCTACAACCAAATACAACTCAAAAAACCAAAATCCTGGTCTGCCTGTGGACGAGGTCTGCTGTGTTCAGGCTGAGATCATTACCATTTTGTTTCAGTTTACTGTAATCTACCTGTCCCTGACCCTGGGCAAGCATGTGGAAGATGCGTTGCCTATTCTCCTACCTCTGCAACTGCTGTTGACAGCTGCAGGTCACTACATCTTACACAGCTCTAGCAAGAACTGCCAGAACTTCTCCAAAGGCATCCCTAGGACAATGAATTAGGCCTTTTCAAAATGCTAAGAAAGCATTACATAGCAGACAAGAAACACTAATGATGAATACCTGCCATGCAGATGAAATGAGGCCCACAGGAATGAATGCCCCAGAAGGTGCTCTAAGGAAATAACAGAAGCCAATTAGTGCCGCATATGTCTTTTCACAGGGTTTTGCAAAGCTGTAGTCCTTAAAGTGCTTTACTGTGATAGCTAAGCATCAACAGTGTCTGTTCTCAATAGCTTCCTTTGAGGTAGAGAAAGAAAACTTCTCTAGTTGTAAGACTCAGACATATTAAGGCCAAGAAAGATATATCTAAATGACACCTTTGATGAATCCCTTAAGATCACTGTGACACCATATTCAGGATCCCCACACCATGCACAGATTTAACCATTTTCAGACACTGACTTTTCCTATCCAAGGAAAAAACCTCCTTCTTTGAACACAGGCTGCTCCTTCCCTGACTCTACAGCTGGTGTGTCTAGTCTGGAGCTAAATGTATGCACACCAGATGCCTACAGCTAAAGAGGATGAAACCCCATGACAGGGGCTGGCCCATAATCATACATCTATTGGGGCAACAGAGTAGAGAGCAGTGATACAGCATGATCCTGGCTGTTTATTCTTTGTCATTCCTCCTCAGCAAACACCCTGCCAATTCTCCACAATTAAATCTACAGGAGAGACGTGTAATGACTCTCTCCACAGGTAGAAGATTAAGATTTCCCTAAGAAATGTTAGCTAATTTTCCAGGCACTAATATATTAAATGCCCCTGTGCCTTTTTTTTTAAATGTTCTGAGCCTGACAATTCCCCTACATGCCTCATCCAGCTGTCTGCAGTCACAAGCACTGTAGTCTGCTCTGTCTCACAGCTTGGGTTTTCCTTTTGAAGCCTATGGTGTCATCACTTCAGTGCAGTTTGAAAAGTACCAATACTGCTGCCACTCCTGAATAATCCCAAATTTGTTTGGGTGCTGTCTCTTTTATAGGTTCTAATGAAGCCATATTCCCAGCACCTCCCTGAGTCCACTGACTTCTGCCCTGGCTGTGACATGAATGTTGGCATGTTCCTGCCCCTTTGTTCCTTCATAGCAGCACCAAGAGCTGACTGTCCTGCCTCATGCCTTGGCACTTCATCCATAGATCTGTTAGGAATTCTGTGCTTTCAGAAGGAACATTTTTTAGCATAATTTTTTTCTTTTCACACTTAAGATTACTCCTCCCCTTTTCTCTAACGAGTTTATTTGCCTTCCACTTGCTCTTTCACAAGCTTTCACTGATTGCTGTGACATATGTGCGTCACAGCAATCTTCCAGTGTTAGTGTGAAATCCACCTTACTTTGTGTGGTGAGATTTCAAATACCCCAGCAGGTAACTTCTCCTGCATTTTTTTAATGAAACTTCAGGAAAAAAATTGCTCTACTGGCCTATTAGGAGTTCCTTATAAAAGTGTCCTATTGTTTTCTCTGAGACCTTCCAGCCTTCCTTGGCACACTGGCTAACTATTATGTGTATCAGACAGAAAAGTAATTACAACCTATGCAGAGTGTACACTAAGACAAGTTGTAGCTAGATTTGCCTCTGTTCATGACATGTCTTCTCCTCTATCCTGTGTGCTTGTACTTGCTCTGTAACTTGTCCCATTGTGTTACAAGCACAAAATTCATCTTCCAGCCCCTGCATATGACTTATGTATCTTATGCATCAGAGTTCACCACCTATCCCAATATCACAACTTCAATTTCTTGTGAAGCACTCAGTAGCAAGAAATGAATGTGTCTTTGGCTGGTATCTATACTGCACTTTCTATTTTTCTTCTTTGACAGACTGTCAGTCTGTCAAAGTGCTTGTGAAAGAGTACTGTAAGGTTATAAGTGAATAGGGATGGATAAATATTATTGCTAGAATAGATAATGCCTCACATTTCAAAGAATAAATCCACACAGGATATATCTGCTTATCACGAGGACTCTGCAGTTTAAGAGTGCTTACTGTGTCTTAGGTGGGAAAGAATGCAAGAGGACTATTACAGAATCACCTGGACAGAAGGTCTTCATGTCAGCCCTGTCCCAAGCAAAATTGCTACTGCTGTCATTTTTGCGTAGTACCAGGTATCCATCACTGATGCTAATCTCAACATGAGAGAGTAGAGGTGCTATGAGATAATTCAGCCAAGAATTCGTTTTGATTTAGTGAAAGGTAATGCACAGTAACTGCTGCTCAGGTTTGGATTCAAATTCCAGTTAAAGGACTTAAAGAGAAACTGATCCCAGAAAGTAGAAATCGTATTTTCTCTGTTGGGACAAAGGCAAATCCTGCCCAAAGATACAGGTCTTCAAGGGACTTCTGAGACCAAGAAAGCATTCACCTCTCCCTTACCAGTGTTCTGCATTTCTGTACCCTTACTCATCTGACTGAAACAAAGGACAGAAGGAACCCCCCACTTGTTTTGTTCCTCCTTACACGCAAATGCAACTAAACCAACTTGAAAGACTTTTAATCAAATAAGTTATTTTCTTGAATGGTGAGATCAGCCAACAGCCAGCAACAATGTGAGTAGTGAACCCAACAAATATGTTATGTTATTTCTCTTGATGCTTTGGGGAAACAGGACTGGACAGAGGTCAGAGCAGTGTTGAGAAGCAAAGGGCAGTTGGGGTTCACCCCCCCTCCCCAGATGCCAGTCTGCTTTAAAAAAGTAAATTAAAATGCATATCATCCAGGCTCTTTTGAAAGAAAGAAAAAAAGTACAAAACTTCCTATTGGTACCTGCTTCAGAGAAGCCTACTACAAAGTGCACACATACACATCAACAGTGGTGTGTGCTAGTGTGAGTATGCGTGAGAGTAAATGCACATATGCACATATTTGTATAGATTAGTCACCCAACCGAGGATTTGTATTTCTCTGTGTGGTGGTAAGAAAAAGGTGACAAACCTTTGAGTTGTATCACAGTAGAACGTTCCTACCCATTGTACAACCCAGTGGACTGAAGCAGAATGAGAAGAGAGAAACTGAGATGAGATGAGATGAGATGAGATGAGATGAGATGAGATGAGATGAGATGATGAGATGAGATGAGATGAGATGAGATGAGATGAGATGAGATGAAAACTGACATAAAAATATCACAGTCCTGCAGCCATAGGAGGGACAGAGAGATCCCTCAGAAAGGATCTCATGTAGAGTAAAAACAATGAAGGCCTCATACTTCCTACAAGGGTGTCCAAGCCAGAGTCACATAGAGTGGTGCCACAGACTCAGTGCCTCTGCCTTCCCCGAGGCACAAACTGCAAGGAGCAGGGCTGCCAAGGACTATCAGAGTTGCCTAAGATTGATGGGATTGAGAAGGTCAGCCAGAGCATAGAGAGCTGGAGATGGACAGGTGGAAGTGAGAGGGCAGGTTACCAATCCTTGAAGAAGTATTCTGGCAAACAAGTCCCCGACCGGTGTTAATGGCTCAGGTCCCACGTCCCTGAGAGCATGTAAACAATTCCTGAATAAGGAAACTTCTGAAGCAGGTAACCATGATAGCAGCCAAGTGCTGAACTGAAGTGCATGCTTTGTTCACAAGAATGGTGGCTATTTAAGCATTTCCTCCCTTTTGCCCTACAGCATCATTACAAATTAGATTTCTTCCCCTGAAACTGCAACAATAAAAGCCTTTCCTTTACAATGTTATTCCTAAGATGCAGAGAAATGGGTTGTGACACCTTCAGCTGCAGAGCTAATCCATCATAATGCACCGTAGCTCATACAAATTGCTGCCCCCGGCGGATAATGGCAGGCATTTCCAATTGTTCCCAGATGGCGAATATGTGGCAATGGTTTGTAACCCGCATATCCTGGACCACCACAGCTGCTCCACTGAGCAATCTTGCTATATTGATGGATGCTCCTTTTGACCTAGAACACTGAACATGTTTAATAGAGAAGTATTGCCATCAAAATCATTCCCTTCCCTTCCTTTACTCATCCCCAGTTTAAAGGTCAGAAGTAAAATCAAGTTCTATCAAACTCGTCTGGTTTCCTCGTTTTTGGAAGAGGTATTTGTGCTTTCATCTGACAGCTCAATTGAAATATTCTGTCCTATGCCAGTAGAAAGGATCGTTCTGCCTATTAACAAGCAGTACACAAGCAGAATGACTGTCACACCCTTACCAGAAAGTGTGTATGTTCTCTTTGTGGCTGGGTACACATCTGCTGATTTCTCTGTCCCAAACCTAAGATCTAGCTATTCTCTGAAATATGATGACATAGTGTTTATTTTTTTAAAGTTGCTTTTAAATTTAATCTTTAAGAGAACCACATCTGCACAGAAAATAGCCAAGCATTATCATGACACTTGATGCTGTGTTATGCATCTTAATGTCTTTCATGGCTGGGGGCAGCTCCGTTTTCAAGTTCTGCCAGATACACCTTCAAAATTACTTTTAACAAAATAAACTCACTCCAGTTACTCAAATATGTCTCTGTGTGGGTGCACGCACATATTTGTATATAATTCTGGCTACATATGAGTTATGGACCGTTTAAGACCCCAGCCCATTGAGTTATTAAATCTGCAACAATCTTTCATCTGACTCCAACAGATGAAGTTGAACCTCTACTTTGTTATTCAGTCTCCCATTTTTACAAGCCATGTTGTTTACTAGTACTGAATTTCCCCCATCTTCTATGTCCCTTTTCAGCCTCCCTTCCATATTACTTGGCATTGTTAACAGCCTGTATTCTCCGTGATCTTTTGCTGACTGACTTTAAGGATAAAGGGACTGTTAAATTGTATGTTCTGATCTCCTTCATGACCCAATCCAGAAAAACCTCACCCAGGTACTTTCACAATTGTCATGGTCATTCAAATTTAGCTAAATTATTATCCAATAAGCAATCTGTCATAATCCAAGAACAATGCAGGACAAAGAATGCACCACAGACTTTCTGTGATAGTCTCCTTTGGGTGTCAGTATTTTGGAAATGAAAGGGATGACTTATTTCCATTTTTCTCCTTCCTACCTTCACATTCTGCCAGCACTTTCTGATTTTTCTCCAACATTTTTTCATATTTGTAGCATATACTTAACCATATATACATATATTGTTCTTATACACAACTATATGTATTTCAGGAAAACTGTGCATAGTAGGAAAACGTAAGACTTTCTGTTTATACTGAAAATTCAAGAAAGAGGCTTCATTATGAGGAAGAGAACCCATTCTATGGCACACTGTACTCAGATCATTCCCATACCTTCTCCCAGGGAACAAGGTATCAAGGCACCCAGTCATTTTATAAATAAGTATAAGACTGGGCAATTAAAGTACAGTTTGAGCCAGGTAGGCATTTACGCAACTTCATGAATGGGTGAGCAAGAATAACTGGACAACTGTTCATTGATTTCCACTAATAAAGACAGCTGAATTTCCAGCTATTGTAATTCAACATAGAACTGTAACTCCCAGAAACAAACAAAAAAAAAAAATCACCCACTAGTTCCTGCTGGCACACTGATGAAGTTTGACCTCTCATTCCTCCTCAGGCATATTTTTATTTCAAAGTGTTCATAAAATACTTTTACAAAGACATACAAAATACTACACACAGACAGAAATTATCATCTGAAAAACAGGAGCAGAAAAGCATGTTACAGCTTTACAGGAATGGAGGTCAGACTTACCATGAATACATTGAGTATGATTTCATGTATTTCTGTAGGAAAACAAGCATCATACAGGCATTCAGAAACAGGGCTATGGCCAAGATAGCCTTTGAATGCATCCTTGTCCTCTGGAGTCTGTGTACAGTGCTTCCATCACAAGATTTGAATAGAACAATTTAAAAGAACCCAGAGGATTAGCGAGAGGAATCCAGTGAGGAAGAAAAGAATGAACTGAGGGTAGTTCCACCTACAGAGGAGGGACATAGTCTCCAGCAAGGCAAAGAGCTATCTTCGAATAAAAAGGAATAGCCTGTTCTACAGTCCCACAAAATAGGACAAAAAGTAACAAACTTAAATTACAGAAAGGAAAAGCCAGAAAAGACATTAGTGTAAATCCTGCTGAAGGTGAAGATGGAAAAAAAATGCACAGATTGCTTGAAGATGACATACATCTCCATCACTGGAAGTTTTAATAGGCCAGACACGCACCTGCCAGAAATGGCATGGGCGCACTTAATCCCGCCTCAGACAGAGACATGGATTGATGACCCCTTTACTCCTTTCAGGTCTGTGCTATACATAATTGGAATCAAAAATGAGCTAATAAGAAAGAAACACTGCAGTCAACCACACTTACTCTCTCCAGTGAGTTCCAGATCACATTTGCTTGAATACATTTGTTTGCTTGTACAGCAAAGACCTTTTATCCAGAAAACTTCTAAAGCATTTCACATCATGGTAAATTACAGCTGTAAATGCAAATATGAGTAATATGTGAAGAAGGATTATAATATAGCCTTAAGGTATCATCTGGAGTCCTATCTGCTTAGCTTATTGACAAAAGTTGGACTTCTCTGGATTGTCATTGAAATGTCTTGTGATCTTAACTGCAAATTAAGATGCGTTCTTTCAATTTGGAAGATCATTGTCAATCATTCAGATTCAAGAGCTGAAATCTTTATTTGATTTTTTTTTTATGGTTCATAGGGCAAACCACCATAGTTGTCTTGCCACTGTGCCACTATTACTGGGAAAATTAAAAAATTGGGGGGAAGATACAAGGACAGATGAAAAGGGGGATGAACAAAAGACGAACTCATGCAAAACAGATTTAAGTACTTAGAAAACACAGGAGTGAGAAAAAACTCATTACAAGTGGCCAAGCTCATTTCCTGCCAGACTCAGACTAAAAACTTGTTTAGCACTACTGCAAAGTGTAATGTTGACACACAACATATTAAACTCTTTCCCACTGGTTTTATCTGAATCAACCCAAGAAATGTCATTAGCCTATTGGTGGTAAGTAGAAGTTGTTCTACAGTGTCATCTCCCAGATAGCTATACCTAAAAATGTTTCATCAATTTTGCCCTTTGTCAGAAAGATGAACAGGTGATGGCTATGCAAGAAAGCAGAGAAAGTCATACAAAAAAGCTGTCAGCATCAGGCAACAAATCAGCAGGACTAAAGACAAAGCCACAGGGATGGTTTTATTGGTCTGAATATGTTACCTTCTCGTTTAGCAGCAGCAATGAGAATACTGTTGTGGTTTAGCTGGCAAACCATTAATTGGCAATTTATGGTAGCCCTCCAACTTCTATTCAAACCTAATCACAGATGCCAGCAAGCAATGCTGTTAACAGTTCTGCAGACTTGCTTTTGTGTACACACTAGCACTAGGGAGACCGTATCTATGACATGTTGTCCCCACCCACATTATCCCGAAAACAGTTAAAGTAGCATTCATTCCTATTCTCAAGCCTAGATTATAGGCAGGCTCCAGTTGCAGGCTCCAAACAAGTTGATAGTAGTTCAGTGACTTCGTGTTGAGCCTTCCCTTGTTACTTGGCACTCATTTGCATGATTTTATGCATGATAACAGGAACATGCATAATACGTTGGAATACAAGTATTTTATTTAATGTTGAGCATATAGACTAAAACCAACACAGCTAACAATGGAAACACACCAACAGCACTGAGCGGGTGTAAGAAACGAGCCTCTTCTCCAAAGACAAACATCAAGGGCATCAAGTGCTCCAAGGGCACTGGCTGTTAAATTACCTCAGGAAGAACTAGGTAATACAATGACAACAATAGCATTACTGCCAAAAAGTGATTCTTAGAAAAGCTGAGGCATTTACGACATCCCAAGTTCTAAGTACGAGGGTGTTCACTTAAGTAAATCCTTTTGGGAAGGAAAACACTCCTCCTTTCTGATTTCTGGCAATGGTTTATAGCAGAAAACTGCAAATGAAGAGATGGGGTATTTATTGTTCCCCAGAAAGGCTCATGCACTCAACAGAAAATCAAATTAAATCCCGGTATGTTACCAAAGTAACTTAATTAATATAATTTATTTCACATGCCAGATAATAAGTGGGATCTCAGGTGTTCCTGTTCAATGGTAAACAGTTCAATTTAACCTATTTTACATAAATCACCATTGTAAAAATACTCTAAAAGCAAAGATAGATGGAATTTGTATGCTCTTTTGTTGCTTTGTTAAAATCTGTAAACATCTCAATTTTCACACCTCATCATTTATTATCATGAGATAAGGCCATTTTCATCTTCACGTTAGAATGTGTTCTAAACTATTTGCTTGGATTTGCCATACATGAAACAATAGTTCCCTCTTCTGGACTGACGTGATGTTACACTTAGGGCAGAGAAATCTCTGCAGAATGCAATCCTGGTTAATGTTTGGAGGGGTTTTCCCCAACTGAATAACCTTACAGTAACACGAAAAGCCTTAGGGTCTATGCACAAAGAAGTCAAGCACATAGAGAGGTGAAGAAATCAATGAAGTATTGGATTGTGGGGTTTTACGTTTGATTTCAGCTGAAGGCACTGATAGCTACAATAGATGTAAGTAAGGATCTGTCACCATTTTGATAGTGAAACATGAATTCTTTGAAATGCATTGATTCCCAAACTCTCAGGGTTTTTAAAAAATTACTACAAATCACTGATCTGGGAGGAGTTTATTTTAAACAAGTGTTTAATTCAAGATCTTGTGCTTTTTGACCTGAACATCGATTACATAACCAAAGACCAGCTACAGACTAAATTAGGAGTAACCACCCACTGAAAGAAAGACTAGACAGAGAAATAAAGCAGAAAAGTCTCAAGGGCCCAAATTCACAGAAAAAAATTTCCCTTTAAAGACACCAGTCCTCATCCCCACCTAGAGCAAAGCAATAGGAAACAAATTTGCAAAGGAGCACAAGCATCTGAAAGTAACTCTGGTTGTCTCCCAAGTTTCAGATTTTCGTTTGTGAAAAGCAGCCCAGAACAATAAAATACCAGCATGGAAGAGCCAAAACATCTGGGTCACCTGCAGCTGGAGGCAAACGGCAGGTACAGAGACAATCTTGTGAACAGATGGTACCAAACTCTCCTCTGGAACAACACATCCAGGGAAATTCACACTGCTTTGCTTCACAGACCTCTGGGATTCTTGCCTTGACTGGCAAGGAGAGTCTGGGAAACCTGACAGCCTCCACAGAGGTCTCTTTGTGTCCTGAGGAAAGCCGAAGATGGGAAGGTGTGAGAAGTGCCACAATGGTGTCAGGGAAGCCTCACCTCAGTCTTCTTTCCTCTAAGGGACCACATAGGGAGAGACTGTCTGGTAGGGCTGCCTCACTGGAGATACCAAGGGCAGAGACCCAGGGCAGAGGCTGTCCAGGAGTCCATGGAGCTCAAGGTCAGGGCAACCCCAAGGAGCGGACAGCCTTCCATCCAGAGTGGGGCAGGATCTCCAGTGGGGCTGGGGGATGAAAAGGCTCAGCTCCCGAAAGAGCTCTTCCTCCCTCAGGTGGTGGGCATTGGGGTCAGTTCAGGATGCACAGACTTATAGACTGGCCTACTGAAGTGCCCTGGGGGACACTGTGCCCCTGACCAGCACCACCAGTGAGCCTGCAAGGGAGGAGGGGAGTGTGCCTCAGGTCTCGCTGTGGCACTGCAGTCACCGTGACATACAGACAGTGCCTAAAGGCAGGCTCTGAGCAGGACCTCACACTAGCAAGAAAGGCATTGCTGGCCTGCACCCAGGACTGCTAGGACACACAAGCTGTGATGCTATGGCCACGTCCCTGCCCCCTCCACCCATGTCCACCTGGATTGTAGGAATCAGCTGCTGCAGTGCTCGCTGCAGGAGAGGGCCTGTATTTGGACCTCAGCAACTGTTACAGTTGACCAAAATACCCCTAAACAGAAGTTGCTCCAAGCTCAGACCTCTCTTTGAAACAAAAGTGCCGCATTGAAAGGAGCGAGGCTCTGTGGAGGTTCACATGGAGCTAGGGAGAGTGAAAGCTGTAACTCCCAAGTCCAACTCTAGATCTGTAATACAGCAAATCAGTCTTTCTTCAATATCAGAAAATTTTATTCAACACTCTGAACTCTGAGTGTTCCCAGTGTGTTAGAAAACTTGTCCAGAGCCTGGGCAGACTCCAGTAAGACAGGTAATAAAAACAGATAAGCTTGACTTCCATTTCTTCTGTGCTAGATTCATTAAATAAGTGACTGCAAAAAACCACAGTGAATTTTACCAGGGAACTCCCAAAATCAGTAACCCAATGCTTGCTGTTGTGATATGTAATCAAAAACTCCTCTTCACACACATAAAGGAGCCTGGGTCTAAAACGGCCCTGTGAGAGGAACATCCCCAAGGCAACATGGTCACCTTTAGTTAGCTCAAATGGCTCAACAGTCGGGTTCTGCTCCTTTCTGGTGTTGAATTAAAATGAATTGGCAAGCATGTCTACCACATTTGCCTTCCAAAGGAGAGAGAAGCACATGTTTGGAGTCTGGTGTTTCTTCATATGTTCTTTTTGTGAAAGAATCTCAGACACCTGTTCCATCATTGTGAGATGAACCACGTCACAGTGATTTTGCTTCTTTCCAGTCACGAGTGGAACTGAAATTCAGGTTTCTTCACTCTGTATTACTGACAGTTCCACTGACTGCATCTGATTTTCACAGTGGCTTTGCAATTTTTATGGTTTTTTAGCCAGTCTTTCTCACTTCCAGAGACTCACAAAGCTTCCTAAAGAACCATGACATCCTTCTAGGCACAAGGGTTGGGGCCAAAAGCCCTGTAAGTACCTGGCTATGAACTGCTATGATTCACTTCTTTGGCCCTAAAAACACAGGTTCAATCCCCGTATGGGCCATTCACTGAAGAGCTGAACTTGATCCTCATGGGTCCCTTTCAGTTCAGGATATTCTGTGATAGAGCAACTATATCCGTTTTCACCACACTTCTCAGAGCACTCTTCTTCAAGCATTCTCATCTGCCCCTTTTTCACTGCGCTTCACTTCCTTAAATGTGTCTTTAGCTTGAGAAGGTTTGCACTATTAATTTCACCACCACCAAAAGCAATTTTGGGTTTGTGAGCAGAGAAAATTTATGGGTGTAGAAAACTACGCAACACACCCTAGATCAGAGTGTGACTGAGCCTTAAGAACACCAGTACATTCACAGTCCCTCCCTTGAATCTATTTTCAAGCAGTTTCAGCAGCAATAGAAAGTAAAATCAGTTCCTTATTTTGCTGGTCTCTGTAAATGCTGCTACTTCCATGACTTTTCCAGCTGGGATAAAGCATCTTTGCTCAGTGTCCTTCTTTATGCTTGAAAGTAATTTCACTTAAATATTCCCAAAGTAGCTGCCTCACAAATCGCAATGGATGTATTAAATATACTTTTTGTTAAAGGCTCGGGTAAACTCACATTAAAAAATTCTGTAGGATCAGCTTTGTGAAAACTGAAGAGAGGAATCTGTCATCCCAGGCCCTGGCAAAAAAAGATTCCTGCAATCATCATGTTGAGTCAGAACTCTCCAGCCTTATGCACACATGCTAGACTTCCTGCTAAAATGTACCTGAACATTTTGCATCACAAGGAGATACACAGAAACTGATACAGAAATTAAGCTCTCCAGGCAGCATTAAGTCAAAGAAGCTGATGGGTTCTGTAAAAGCTATCAGAAGGAAGTAAGGTTTGATTCAAAACACACTACCTTCACATGCAGATGATTCTACCTACAGACTATCCCACAGGTTTACACGCCAGCATTTTTTGTTCATTACTCGAGTTTGCTCACATGTTCATCTGCGTACCATGTCCTGCAGAGATACGGGATTAGTGCAAAGATTTGACTTTGGAATGTAAAACACACAGACCTGAAGCTGAGCTAAGGTACTGCTGGTATTTTTCCACAGACCTTGCGGAAATCTGACCACATATATCCATGTGAATCAAGACGGTGAAAGTATAATGCATCAAATTCAACACAAAGTGGAAGAGCTCTGTAGTCAGAAGCCCAGTCACTCACTCTAATATAGAAGGAAGAATATGAAGGAACATTTAAAGCAGATGAAAGCCGAAGCTCTCTTCTGTTACAGGAAATAAAAATTATACTGGCTCAGTCCTCTTCTAATGCCCCTCACATATGCCTTCTATATCTGATGGTTAAGCACTGGGAAAGACAAGAAACATGGGTAACTCCTCGAGCTGTTAGGCCTCTTCCTCTGAGAATCCTGAAGGGTCTTTATGGTTGGATCAGAAGTTACCAGATGTGCAACTTTCTGCTGAAGATAAAACATGCATAAACAAGAGGAGGGAAAATCAGAAGAGGTAACAATCTTCACTTATACATACATTTGTTTTAAGAACTCAGATTATTGGGCATAATTGCGCAGAGGCTACCAAGGCTTATCTGGCTCTCTACTATACAGTGCTGCTTTTTCATATATGTACCAAAGACACTGCCAGGGTGACCTGACAATTATCAAGCAGGCTCCAGGGGCACTGCTTAAGAGCATATGTTGGTTTTCTCCATTGTGCCCAAGGAGGACTCACTGTGGGTGAAGCAGACTTCTGATTCCCATGAGCACAGTAGCCATGGTGAGAGAAGAACCTGAGAGTGAAAGCTGGCAGAGAAAAATGGATATTGTCAAGGTAGATACCCGCTGTGTACCAGATTAGGGAGGACCACAATAGGTAGGACCAGGTTAAGGAATACTTCAACCCCCTTGATGTGCACAAGTTTGTGCGGCCAGGAGGGTTAGACCCAAGTGTGCTGAGAGAGATGAAGGCTGATGGCATTGCAAGGCCACTCTCAACAGTCTTTGAAAGGTGGAGGCAACTAGGAAAGTTTGCAGATGACTGATTGTCAGCCCTACCTTCAAACCATGCAAGGAGGAAAATGAAAGAACTACAGCCTGGCCAGCCTCATCCAATCCTTTGGAAGATGAGAGAGAAAATCCACCTGGAGAGCATTTCCAAAGGCATGAAGAATCAGAAGGTGCTCAGGAGTAGTCAACCTGTATTTCTGAACAGAAAATCAAAAACTGTTAACAAAACAAATCCAAAGCTGTTGTACCTCTCCCTTAGTGACCTGCAGGATGGAACAGAGTGCAGACTCAAGCAGTTTGCAGAGTGCACAGAAGCGGGAACGGTGGCAGGTGCAGCAGACAGTTGTGCTGCACTTCGGGGGCACCTCAACAGGAGAAACGCAGAACTGGGCAAGGAGGACGGTGATGGAGAACAGCAAGGGCAACTGCACAGTCCTGCGTTTGAGGAGTAGCTCCATACACTGGTAGGAGCCAGGGACTGGTGTAGCTGGCAAGCAGCTTTTCAGAGAATTTCTTTGAGATTCTGCTAAACAATAAGCTGAGCCTAAGCCAGCAATACTGGCTTGCAGCAACAAACAGTACCCTGGGCTGTATTTAAAAGCATGTTGCCAGCAGCTCAGGGTAATTAGTCCTTCCTCTCCCCTGGCTGCTGCTGAGGCCACATGTGAGGAGTGCCAGGTTCAGTTCTGGGCTGCCCAGTACAATCAAGTTGTGAACAGACTGCAGTGATCCCAGCACAAGCACTGAGATCCTGCTCTGAAATGGTGCTGCAGCATGCCCAAGAGGCAATTCCTGACACTGAGACTTCGCTTCAGTGCCCCACTGCAGCTTGCAGCCACCCTGTGCCAGGATGGATGCTGCCCAGCTCAGGGCCAACAAGGGTGACCTGCTGCTTCTCACTGCAGGGCAAATGAAGAAGCATCATCTCCATGTTCTCCTCCACTTACAACTCTTGGGCACACCAAGGGTACAGCCTCCCAGGATGAGAAACAAATTGAGAATGACAGCTATTGTCTAGGTCTGAGTAGAATTTATTTTGCAGTTGGCAGCTGTCCTGGATTAGAGGGTGAAGATGTGATGTATTATGGCTCTAGACCCAGCAGGCAAGTTAACACCGCAGGGCTGTTTCCCTTTCTATTTTTTGGTTTAGTGGCCAGGATGGCAAGGTGCTGGAGGCTCTTCCTCTGCCTCCCACACTGACCAGCCCACTGCTGCCTTTTTCTAGGCCTCGCTCAGAGCAGCAAGCCTGTTTTGGCCCCTGAGGACGGACACAGTGCCTGTCCAGCCACCCTCCCCAGCATAAGGTCCCTTACAAGGCAGAGAGACCAGGAGGTCACAGTACCCTGATTACACGGCTGGTGCACAAAGTTCTCAGCACAGTCTTTCTCCAATGATTTTCACCTTTCTTTGTTCCTAACACTGACCTAATGTTACATGAAACATTAAAAAGTTACATCTTGAATGCAGCCGTGAACATTTTCTTGCCCAAGGCTGTGACTGATGACAAACTGCTACAGAGGAAGACAGCTCAGAGGACATGGGCACAGGCTGTGGCAGGAGAGATAACCCCTGATAAGACCTAAAATCCAATACAATGCAAGCTATCAACTGCTGGGGCCAGCGTGCTGTCTTGTTGTTAAAGTATGCTAAGACCATCCAGGTTCACCAGACTTCCAATACACACTCTGCTATTGAAATATATGAATATGTGACAGATAAGCTGGTCTGCTGGCTTGCAGAACTGTTACTAGCAGTCAATCACTTTATACTATAGAAGTCCAGTCCCATCTCCTACAGTTAGGTCCTTCTGACATAATCCTTCTTGGGATGCATGTGTGGAGATTGCTCCCTCAGGCTCGGGACGCCCCCCAGAGTTACTACTTGAGGTTGAGAGAAAGAGATGAGCATTGATATGGGTGAGTTACATCAAATCTCTACTTAATAATTATTCCTTTTTGCTAGCTTTAATATGTTTCAATAATTGGTTCAGTTCAGTGCACTATCCTATCTTACAGTATACCACTAGTAGTTTTAGCTTTTATATTGTGCAGTAAATAATTCTGATTAAGATCTTTTGTCTAATCATTTGTATAAAACAGATTATTAATTTTATGTAAATATTCTCATTTTGCCAATCATTAAAACCTGAAGGACAAAAGTTTTTCAATCATACCTCTAAAATTCCTTAAACTGAAACCGTAGACGTAATCCGAGGCTAGGACTGGATTTAGCTGCACCTAGACTCCTATCTGAGAAGGGGTTTAGAAAGCAAGGGATTCCTTTCTGCACCTCATGACTCAACAGCAGAGCTTTGTAATATATTTTGCCTAAACCTTCCACTCCCACCCACAACACAGGTGACAGTTCTTCAGATTCTCACCACAGCTACCATGCTCACAGGAATCATAACGAAACAAAAACAAGATGGACTTGAAGAGAGAGCCATGGACTTGAGCTGGCCTCTGCCCACGTATTTCTTCCTGGTGCTTGGATATACTCAGCATCACAACAGTGAGAGAGACCAGTAATAGGTAATTCTATTTGTATTGTGATCCAGCTAGAGGTTGCAGGTGCTGTATTGCGCTTGTATTGTCAATGCTGATTCACTCCGCTGAATTAAAACCCTGTCTAACACTGTATGTCGTCCAGTAAGTAAATTTGGCATTACCACACCGTACCCTCCTCATGTGAAAAATCTAAAAGAGCCTGGTCAGAGTGTATTGCACAAGAGAAGCACCAGGACTGCAAGACAGCAGGGAACACCTCACCACACAGAAGACATCTCCAGGAGGGCTCAGTTTACTCAAGACAACATACACAGGAATTTAGCGCAGAACAGCCTGAAATGGCCACCCATTTGTACCATCAAGGGCAGACGGGAAAGATATAAAAACACAGGCCCATGAGCATAACACTGTGTACAGCCTGCCTTCTAATGTAAGGCCACTTACATTACTGCTTGATTCAAGCAAAAGAGACGGTACGTGATACTCCTTTCTGGCCTTGATTCAGCCTAAGTTTCAGTCACTCCAACAATACAATAATAAAACAACAACCTTGCATGTATCAAAAAGTAAAGCTCTGAATATATTTATTATTCAGTTATATTTGCTTTTCATTGCACAAATTTGGTTTTTATCCCCATGTTTTACAGTTTTTTACAAAGCTGTCACGAGTTTTAGAAACTGTTAAAATGATCACTTAAGACTATTTAGGCACAGATCATTAACTCACAACTCCATTTCCTCCACTTTTTTTTTTCCATGTGAAAGATTCACGATTGCATTTAAGCTCCAAATTGAGATACATTTGACAGTCCATGCTTTTACGGGCATACTGTCTGAAAAAGAAGTTTTGATTAAATAGTCTTACCTTATCAATTGTTTCCAGCAAAGCCTAAAGAAAACAACTTCTTTTCCGGAAATGCTGAAATCAACACAACCCTAAGATAAGAACCATAGTGGCCAACCATTCTCTATGCTAGTCAGTCATAGAATAACAAAGAAACAGTTCTCAAGAGGATTTAAAAATCCCATGTAAAATTTGCTTTAACATAGAAATAATTTAAATAATTTATTCTGTATGAAAAAAAAAAAGGCAAAAAATGCAGCAAATAAAACACATATGGTGAAAGGATGTGTCATATCCCCTGGACTATCGAGGCTGCGTTGAGAGCTCTCCTTTCTGATAATGATTGCTTGAAAATCAGAGTCATGTCCCTGGTGCTACCTTCTGTGAAAATGGCTTTGAAGCTGTCAGCACTGTTCTACATAGCTGAAAAACTGTGAGCTTTTTGATTTCTTAACATAATTCTTCTCTTTGGTGAGAGAACCTGATCGCTTTTGGTGTAAGATTCATATGTTTAGATTAAAGCTCTATATCTGGGGTAAGCTGCTTTTGCATGTAACTGTATATTGCAGAGTGTTCCCAGGACACAGGAAAGTCCATTCTAGAGGATCTGAAATGAGCTGAAGTTTGTTTCAGCAACTTTGTTATTAATATATCATTTTTTATAAGTAATGTCAAATAAGTGACTGATGCTAAAGGACTCCTCACGAAGATTATGAACAACAACCCCCTCTTCTTAATGCTGCAGAAACAACAATATTTGTAATTTTTTAGCACCCACATCTGCTGTTGCTATTTAGAAATGAGTAAAATATTTCTGAAAAATGGGTGAAGAGTTTGCAGCAGAGCGAAAGGGAAAAGTCTTCATGTGATTTCTATACATGAGCAATTAGTGCCATGAGAGACCTTGCTGGCTATTCCTTTCAGGGATAACCAGAGGGGCATCTCACATGAGCACAGGCAGTGCATAGCCTTTAGTCCCCTTGACAAGGAGCCCTGTTTGTGGGTATTTCTGAAAATGGAGATTTTTTATTATTATTTTTTTCCCCCTTTTTTTTATTTTTAGATTCTGGGTATCAGTAGGCCTCAGGGAACTAGCAAGGCATAGTATTCATTTCTATGTGCCACAACAGAGGTGCACAGTTACAGGTTAAACAGCGGTCGCTTGCTCTGCTTGGGTTTAAGACATCTCCATAAGGTCCAGCAGAGAGCTAGAGAGCTGGTGCTGAAGGGCACAGGTCAGTGTGGCTGCAGGGCTTGGGGAGCCGGAGCAGCCTGGGAGGATGCAGGGGGCTGCACAACACAGCTGACAAGAGGGAGCCTGCTGCTGTAGATGGCTGCAAGGATGGGACAAGGTGCTGGCACCTGGGAGCTAAGGAGGCAGCAGCTGCAGTCACAAGGACAAGCAACACTCCAGCAACCACGGAGGGCTTTTCATGACCAGCCACGGCCCTGTGATCTTCCTGTGGTTGACACAACACTTCTAGCACCATTGCTGAAAGGTCTGCAGTGGGCTGGGGGTCCAGCTCCCTCCTCATCCTTTTAAACCCTCTTGGCAAATTCCCCCACTGTCAACACTGTGCAGCTTTCAGTGTTGTCCTCATTTGTCTGGTGACCCCCAATTGACTGCAGCTGGTCTTTGGCAGAAGGAAGAAAAGAAGGCCGCTGACCCACAGGACACAGAGACCTCCGAGGCTTCTCTGGAAAGAACTAGCCCACAACACCCCCCTTTAAAGTAGGACCTCCAACACCAAAGGTCCTGTACCTATCACGAAAGTGCTGGCCCTTAGCACCCCCAGTGCAGCCTCCCACTCAGAGCAGGACTATCCCCAGCACGAGGTCAGGGCAGCCACAGCTTTGCCTAGCCACCTGGTGCAGGACTAAGCCATATGAGGTGAGAGGGTCGCATGAGGATCACTTTGGAGCTAGACCTGACGGGAAGCTCGGCTGCAGAGTGGACTCCCAGGGCAACAGGACAGCAGCCACAGGAGCCACACTGCTGCATCCCAGAGTAGGAGAACTGGCAGCTGCCTTCAGTTTCCCATACTCCTGTGGAATGGCAGCAAAACAGGTTGCTCCTAGAACTTAACATGTAGCTTCTCCAGGACCAGAAGAGTAAGATTTTCCAAAGTCTCTCATTAGCATTAACGCATGAGCTTCTGACATCAGTGAGCGGGCAAGCAAGGGGAGCCTGAAGAAGTGCAGTAAATCCATCAGTAACTGTCTGGTGATGATTAGGGAAATGTGACCACCACAAGCCGGGGAAGTCCATGCTGCCTGAAGCATCAATGTTTCCCCCAGTAAAAAACCTAGGAGGCGTTATTGGCAGGAACTGGAATCTCCTCCAGTTCCCAGGGGTGCAAAGAGCTGCAGGCCAGCACTTTCAGTTAGTGCTTGTGTCTGTGCAGAGGTTCCTGATCTCCAGCTCCAGCTGTTTAATTTGGACATCTCGCTGGATTATCAACTCGCGTAGTCTACGGATTTCTTCCTGTTGTCGGTAAAACATCTGCAAAAGCTGTAAGAAAAGACACATTTTACTTCCTTTACACTAAGAAAACAGAGGCTTAGCCTGACAATGCCACCAATCCTGTCACATGACCTGAGAGAAACAGCATCTAAAGAAGCCTTCAACCAAAACACTAAACATCAGTAATGCTCCTGCTGTCCACTAGGTTGGGTTAAAACTGCAGGTGTTTCTCAGCACCATTTAGTAATGCCACATCTCCTTAATTCAATGGAAAAAATCAGGAAAAAAACAGCCTTCATACCACTGATCACTCAAAGAGAGCCTACAGAAAGTATCTGGAGTCTAAATTCCCGAGTCTGCTATATCTCCTTCTCTGACCTCGGGCAAGTTCTTTTACTGTTCTTCTTTTTTTTTTTTTTGATCATTCTCTGTCCTCTCCAGCTGGGACTAGCATGGCCGTTCACCATGCATGCAGCAGAGCACCCAGTTCTGCAAGGGCTTCTGTAACCTCATGGTACCAGCTCAGAAACATGTAGAAAAACATCCTTTTTTACATCACAGGGAAATTCAGATGTGGTAATTCCTGCCCTATCAAGCTGCAGAAGCTAAAATCTATTGAGGAGATGAAAAGGGGACCTGAGCACAGCTATGGGATGAAAATCCTTCCAGGGTTCCTGAAAGCAAACACACTGCATGTATTTGAAAATGTCCCTGAACTGCCAGTGATGAGAGGCTGGAAAATCACCACAGAGATCTACCATTGTGCCAGCTTTGGTTACTAAACAGGGAGGTGGTTTGGCCACGGCTGAAGACAGATCATGGAACTGCCACAACATTTTCTGGAGCCTTTCCCAGGCACTGGCTGCAATGAGCAGCCAGCCTCAATGGCATTGCACTGTCAAGTTGACGCCCAGTAGTGAGCTGCTGAGGCAGGGGCAAAATCAGTCCCTTACCCATGTCAGGGTCCACAACAGTCAGGTAGCTAAGACCACATGGATGTGCCAGGGATACAGACAGCCCTTCCACAGTGAGCCCTGCTGCCTCACCAGGCTCACTGAGTGCAGCTCTCATAGAAGGGTTATACTGCATAAAGTCCCTTCTTTTCTCCAGACACCAAAGATCACAAACACCTTCTCGTCCCGAGGCAGCCACCGGGCAGGTCTGTGCCACAAGAATGCCCAAGAATTGCTGAGGTCCTTTGGTCTGTTCAGCCTGGAGGAGACCGAGGGGAGACCTCACTGCAGTTACAACTTCCTCCTGAGGGGAAGAGGAGGGGCAGGCACTGAGCTCTTCTCTGTGGTGACCAGTGACAGCACCAGAGAGGAATGGTCTGAAGTTGTGTCAGGGGAGGTTTAGGTTGGATATTAGCAAAAGGGCCTTCTACCCAGAGGGTGGTTGGGTTCTGGAACAGGCTCCCCAGGCCAGTTGTCACAGCACCAAGGCTGATGGAGTTCAACAAGCATTTGGTCAATGCTCTCAGGCACATGGTGTGACTCTTGGGGATGATCCTGTGTGGGGCCAGAAGTTGGCCTTGATGATCCTTGTGGGTCCCTTCCAACTCAGCATATTCTGTGATTCTGTGAAAAAGTAGGAATGCTGACTGCTCTCTCCTTTCCAGATTCCCTCAGCTGGGGTGCTGCTGGGCTGTATTTCTGTTTCCTGTGTGGCAGCCAGGGCATGAGGAGCTTTTGCCCCCATACAGTGACCCAGGTCTGCAGAATAAACTCTCCTCAAATTGCCACCTGGTGAATAGCACCGTTTTGGCAGCTGGCAGTGGGCTTCCCCCGCAGCCCCCATCCTTCACCCCCCACATTCACACCTCATTTTCAGTTTTTGGTGGTGGACATTCAAATATGTCAAAGCAATTGGAGAGGCACGTTTGCTCATTTTTTGGGGATTTGTCCTCCACTTTCAGTTGTTTTCTGCCATCTTCAATCTCTCTTGGCTTCTGCTTGTCCTCCAGTGGCATCCTTCCTCCCCAACCCTGCTGCTGGCTCAGATCAGTAGTTTCCATGAGTGGCTGTGGCTCAAGACTCTGTGGTACGGAATTCACAGCTCCAGAGCCTGGTCTCAAGGATACCAAGAGAGGCCCTAAGGAGGGAGGCAGGTGACAAGTTAGCACTCACAAACCACACTCAGAAATCAGGTCTAAGCAACTCATTCAAACAACCTGTAGGGATAAACTTGGAGGCATTTGACTGGAATGTCTTCTGGAGTTCACACCCACCAAGTTATTTTAGCTTACAGTCATATTTGTTATGTTTCTCCTTTTCCTCCTTTCCTCTTTCTCTGGCAGTTAACAGGCCAGAGAGCTGGCAGCAGCTTACCCAAGCCCTGGGGAGCTGAAGGGCTGGGGAGCTCTCCATGTGCTGACCTTTGTTAACTCCGTTCAGCCACTGTTGTGCTGTCAGTGCTGGCTGGGCTGCTGCAGTCAAGGGGTAGATGTCTTCCTGGTATGATTCCGACTGCAAGCAAACAAAAGTCCAGAGTGACTGCATCAGTGAGGTTTTAGTTTAGAGGGGCCACAGTGGATTGCACCGAAGAAATAAGTGTAATCCACCTCAGCACAGGGAGTGTCATGAGTACTCACCGGCACAAAATGTTCTCACCTGCCCTTTACCTCTCTCAGAAGAATTGCATCTGAAGCCCTAATTTAATCCCTGATGGTAAGATCTTTGCATGTCCAAACAACAGTCTGGGGGAGGTTGACAAACACTAACCCAACTCCCATAAAATCAGTGTTCCTGAGGATGAATCAGTGTGTACAAAGGATGGACACAAGTCACAAATCATCAGCTGATCATCAGCTAACAAAAACTGCCCAAGGAGATAATGTTGGAGGAACATGCCTGATTGGCAGTTGCAGTGAGCATTAGCTCTGCTGCCCCTGAATTCAAGGAACCTTCTTCTCATATTCTACTTTCTGAAAGTAGAAGGCACAGTGCTGACATTTCCCACGTACTTTTGCTCACATAGCCACACGGAAGCTGCCTTGGCTAGCTACAGATTCATGGTCTGTTTCCTTCTCTTAATGATACCACCTCTGAGACTTACTTCTACATCACTCTCAGTGCAATGGGTCATGCCTTACATGCTGCAGAACAACTGTCTGTAACACAATTGTACCCACTGGTAGACACCTGGGAACCCATCATTCCCAGTTTCCCAGAGTAATTCTTCTTCCTTCCACAAGGAGATTTTTATGTCACTCAACATAAACTCCAGCCCCTCTCTCTCTTTTGTCATTCTGTCAAACAGATGCCACTGAGGAAGTTTACAGTCAGCTAGTAGACCTGGCAGCACATCTTAGAAAGTCAGACGTTAAACAGAGACCTAACTCTTGAGTTACCCAGACAGGGTTTGTTGGCAGGGCTGCCCCAGAAACTGGCCAGCTATGTCCCTCATGCCAGGAGAGAGAAAATCCCTCGTTCTACCTACTCTCATGCCCCCTAAAAGAGTCACAGAGAGGAGGCACTGCCCTCATTTTTCCACTGACATTTGCTCCAGATATGAACATGACCGAGGCTGACTTACCCGTCGAGGCACAATCATGGAGATGGGCTCAATCAGGCCTTTAGTTGGAATCAGTTTGTAGAAACGGAAAATCTCACAAGATGATACATCAAGGCCTCTCTTTGGCATCATCCCTGGTGGAAGAGCATGAAATAAATGGGGTATAAATCTCCCTAGGAAAGTTAATGTCGTCTGCCATGGGAAAAGGGTCACCAAACAATGAAAGGAGTCATAGCATCAGTTCCACATGAGCATGGTCTGAAATCCGCAACCAAAACTGGCTCAGTGCCACAAATTACAAGACTAAATAATTTTTTTTTTCTGTTAGAGCATGGAGTTACATACAGGGTGTGTGGTTTTCATGCTATGCCTCCTGTTCCTTATTCATTCTAACGAGCTCCAAGTTGACCATAACTGAGTAGAACTGGCATTCTACTGGATTTGAGTATCAGGATGATGAGGAAGAGGTTTTAGTATCAGGATGACAAGGGTAGACTCAAGAAGGTTCCAGAAAGGGCTAATAGGGTCTGAGGACTGAAAGCAAACTACGTAGCATGAATTAAACAGTGGGTAGTATGCAAGGGTCTGCAATGGAAGAGAGGTGACCTAATCACAGCAGGTCTGTTTCTAAACAGCAAATGTCACAACAGCAAAGAAGAAGGTAAGCAAACAATAAGGAGTGATGACCTTAAGATGTAAAGCACCTATTACCAGAGAAATCACAGGGTGGGAACAATGTAAGTATAGTTCAATGCCAAAAATCTTGGAGCAGATTCACAAATGGCAAGGAGCATTGTCCACCTTTAAACCCAGACTATCCTCTCTTCCACCTTGACCAGGTATGTGAGAGGGGCTGCAACAGTGACTGGTAAAGCTGCTTAGCCCATGCTCTGCTGGTCAGAAGGGACCCCTCCTGACCCTGTAACACCACCTGCCATATATATGTGAGCTGGGCCAAGCTGACTGTTGTGCACCTGTAAGCCTGGCTGGAGGAATCTGACCCATTTTCTTTTCTAAATGATATTTTGGATAATCCTAGACTCTGAGAGCCTCTAAAACGAAAAAGTCACTGTCTTCTTCTGACATTAGGCGTGTTGCCACTCACCAATTCCCTTCTGTGGTAAGTGAGAACGATATTCCATCAGGTAGTTCAGGTATGGTTTCTCAGGGCTTATCTCATAGTACCGTATATTTCCATCACCCTAAAGGCAAACAAAATCAACATCAGCCGGACTGTGCTGTTCAGCATGAGGGTCTGACACGTATGCTGGCCTGAGAAGCATGCAGGATCAACAGTGAACCAAATGTTTACCCTCAAACTCCTATATAGAAAGGTTAGAACTCTGCAGTGTACTTAACCACAATAAACATCGTACATCTGAAAACGTGGTATATATGGCCTGATGTGCAGCACCCTCTGGCCCCATTCCATCGGCCCATATCCTTAGGTTAACATGCTTCAGGAGCATCTTTGACTTCAGCCTGATGCAACACAGGCTGAGAGCAGAATCAAACAGGCCAGCATTTGCTGACACGGAGAGCACTTACCTTTCCCACCACGTAAAGCATGTGTGTGTCAGAGTCATAGATGGGAAACAGGAGTCCCGAGGAGCCATCCAGATCCTCCTCCAGTAAAGGCACAGAAAGGTCATTCTGGGCAGGACACAGGAAAAAGAGTCAGCTGCAATCAGCTGTCAGTCACCTCAAGTCAGGGACACCTCACCTGAGCCCCAGCGGCTCGTGAGCGCAGCTCTGTAATGATCCCCGGCCACGGCCCTGGGCAGAGGGCCATGCACAGACTTCTTCAAAGCTCTGTGGGTGGGAAATGGGTGCTCTGTCCCAGGCCCTGACTGAGCGCAGGACATCAGTTCCTACCACTAGAACAATGAGGAACATTGTCTGCCTCCCTGTGGGCCACCAGACTCAGGGAGATGAAGGGGCCTTCAGGGAACATCTGCATCTGCATGGCACACTGTATTTTACTTACGTTCTTTCAAAGCCACTAGTCAAGGCAATACTTCCACAGCTGTGCACCACCCACCACAGGAGCAGTCTACATCAGCAAGCTGTCTCCACACTGCACAGTGGGAAGGTGCCATTTGCAAGGACAAAAGCTCCTGCTGCCCTTCAGCAGGTAAGCCATGTAGGACATAGCACACCATTCCCTATACAAGGCTGGCATGTCTTCTACAAAGCTATCCCTGCAATGCTGAAGGGAGCAATTTTTAGAAGACTAATTGGGCAGACTGTAGTGTCCCATGGCTACCATGTGCCAATTCTCACATAAATATGTATTTAGCATAGGGTTAAACATACTTTGCCCTGCAGAACTGCCCAGCTGCAGAAAACAAGAGCTTCTGTTTAGATGCGATGATGACATGGGTGGATGTGGACCTCAGAAAGATGCCTGCTGGGCAGGCCCTGTGCCAATGCCAGTTTCTAAGGAGGCTGCACATGCCTAGACTCACAGATCCTCCCACTTAAACTAAGCGTGGCCAGCTCCTCCAACAGAAGGCATTGAAACCCTGATGTGAGATCCATGACGAGTCACAGCACTGCTCAGTATTGTGGAAAGCTTTCAGAAAGCAACACAGTGCTTTACCTCTCACATATGGCTAAGAAGCTATGTCCAAACATACCCAAACAGCAAATCATAGGCCTGGTCCTCCAGCTTTGTCTGGTACAAAGCGTGACAGCACTACGTGATTGTGCTGCATGGTGGTTGAGGCAGAGAGACAATGTGAGATGCTGACAAAGTAAAAACCTCTCACTGCATATGAGGGGATATAGGAGGGAAGGGTTTCATTAGCCTAGCAGCCACTGTCATAAGAGATCATGTCTTGGAAGTGACTATTTAAGTGCTACCTCAGTACTCTACTGTCAGGAATCATCAGAA
The DNA here is from genome assembly GCA_013399855.1 of Oxyruncus cristatus. Taxonomy (NCBI): domain Eukaryota; kingdom Metazoa; phylum Chordata; class Aves; order Passeriformes; family Cotingidae; genus Oxyruncus; species Oxyruncus cristatus. Next base: position 118,076 of record VXAY01002872.1, on the reverse strand, counting down.
ATCAAAACCACCCCACGTGTTTTTCTCCACTGAGGTCTTCATCTGAGTGGGCTGTGTCTAGAGCTCATTTCTCTTTCCAATACCAGGACCAGTTTGCCAGTAAGACCACTAAGAGCCACTTTAAGTTAGAGCTACAGCAACCAACCAGAGGTCTTTTGAATGATTTCTTCCTTTAGCGGGCTGTTGTGGTTTAACCCCAGTCTAAGTCTAAGTACCACACAGTCGCTTGCTCACTTCCCCTTGGTGGGATGAGGAAGAGAATCAGAAAAAGGTAAATCCATGTTGAGACAAAAACAGTTCAATAATTGAAAAAAAGCAAAATATAAAACAATAAAAATAATTGTAATGAAAAAAAAAAGGGGGAGAGAGAGAAATTAAACCCAAGAAAAATAAGAGATGCACAACACAACCACTCACCACTTGCTGACCAATGCCCAACCAGTCCCTGAGTAGCAACCCGTGGCTCCTGGCCAACTCCCCCCCTTGAGCATGACGTTCAGAATATTCCTTTGCCCAGTTCAGATCAGCTGTCCTGGCTATCCTTCCTCCTGGCATCTTGTGCACTTGCACACTGGCAGAGCATGAGACACTGAAAAGTCTTTGACTTAAGGTAAGTACTACTTAGCAACACCCAAAACGTCAGTGTGCTACCAACACAAAATCCAAACACAGCATTGTACCAACCACTAAGAAGAACATTAACTCTGTCCCAGACAAAACCAGGACAGGGGCATGGCATACTCTTTGTTCTGGACGATTTCTATGCTGAAAGTTTCTTTAGAAACTCAGTTACCTCTCACAGCAGTAAGACCTATCACCCATTAGAAATTTGACAGATCACTTCTGAATTCCTGTTATGGTTCAATTTTTGTGTATTTGGCAGGTGGAAAAGTTAAAGTGACAAAGCAAAAGAGAGAAAACTGAAGCTGGTATGGTTAAGACTGTTGGTCCCATACTCACTTGATCCCATAAAGCAATTTGCCTATTATTCCACCGAGATGTTCCAGTAGAGAACAGCTTTTTCATGTTTCCAAGGAACAACACTTTATTGACTTTGTGAGACTTGTAGCTGGCTTCCTACAGGAAGAGAAAGGACACTGCATAGGTAAGACAGCACCTGTTGCATAGCTACATTTCATGTTACATGACAACACTCATTCATTCACATCTGAAAGATCTGCTAAGCCTGGCTGAACTACAGTGAACAGGACTTCACAGGGATCTAAGAAAGGTGGCCTAAGCTTTCCAGGACCATTCCCAAAAGCCCAATCAACCTCCCCTAACTAGTGATTGAGATATTTGCAAGAGGGCAGACACTATTAGTTGTAGGCAGGACTTTCTGTGTACACAAATCTGTGCAAATAGCTACGCAATGCAGTCAGCTTCACCTTACCAACAGATACAAAGTCCAGGCAACAAAAACAATGTTGGCATTGGGAAAAATGTACACGTGCATCCATTTGTCCACCTGATCTCTACAAGCCCTCTCAAGGTGTCCCACAAAGAGCTGCACGAAGTAGCTATGAAAACATTACACTTCAAGAAGGGTTTCAGAAAGCAAGGAACATGGTAGCAAGACGCAAAAGCCCTGTTTTCAGCAACGACAGTGAGTGTTCCTGGAAAGTAGAGGGCAATAGCACCATAGAGCGCCTTGGGCAACGCAGGGCACAGATGCATCATCTTTTAGGGCAATGAATCTACCCAGGAGAGGAAACACTCCAAGAGGTGAGATCAGCTGGACCACAAACATCTGAATCCAACCTACTTGTAGGACTGCTCCTGCACGAGGGTCTATTACACGTATCTTTCTGTCCCTGCAGGCTGTGGCAAGGAGACTGCCATCTGTGTTGAATGACATGGAGAGGACCACATCTGCGTGAGCATCAAGAATCTTCACTGGTTTTGAGATGACAGCCTCCTTGACATCCAGGTTCCAGATCATTATCTGGAGCAAAGGAACAAAAAAGAAAAAAAAATCAGCCTTTTGCTGCTCGACCCACTACAATTTTTTGCACTCTATTCACTTCTTCCTCTTTCCTCTACATGTGCAGGTGTTACTATCATAAGTGATTGTTCTCCATCACTTAAAATAATTCCTGATACTTACAGTAGGATATCAGTGTTGGTTCAGAATGTCTGAGATTTTAATTTTTATTTACAACCACATTTTATACATAAAAATAGCTCACATCAGTGCAGATATTTGCACTAGCACAACAATAAATCCAAACAAAAGTGCATGGTATTGCATACTGTATTCAATTCACTAAATAAGAAAGGCAGACAAAACTGAAATTCATCAGAAGAAAGTTAGCAAGTCCTTTTGAACTTGTAACAATGTCCTTTTGCCTTTGGGGTCGCCATGGAATTTCCCCATAAAGAAAGCTTCTGAACTCTTTAGAATCATCTTACAGCTTGAAATAAAAACAAATTTCAAAACACTCTGCCAAACAGGGTGTCCCAAGAGGAGAGCTCCACAAAGCACAGACCCACCTTGTAGTCATAGCCAGAGCTGAAGAGGATGTTATCAGCCGTCGGGTGCCATTCAATGAGAATGACTCTTCCAGCATGTCCAAGCAGTTCTTTCTTCGGACTGGTAATGTTTCTTTTTAACAACTGGTTGGGGATGTCCCAGATTTTAACCTGAATGGCACAGGAAGGGTCTTTGTGAGATTCCTGAGTAAGGAGCTATTGGAACTTACCAATAACTATTACTGCCTTAGTATCATTATTCCCCTTGTAGTGAGTAGGAATGCTCCTGGCTTTACTGAATGCCAGTCCTTTAAATCTGTATTTTTACTTTTCTGTGGACCTAAAGACTGCTCTTTACCTTCTATCTTTAGCCAGCAGTCCTACCAGGCTTTTTTTAAACTTAGCAATCCAACCCTTAGACCTGGCCAAGCTGTCAGCACAATTACAAAAAAGTTATTCCTAAGGGGAAGAAGTAAACCACAGATGTTGCAGACTTTGCCTCCTAACGAACTCTGAGCAGAAGCAAGCAAATCTGAGTCCCAAAAGATATTATAATTCTATGATTCTATGATATTATAGCAGGGATTGTTTCAAGCTCAATCCCCTCTTGCTCTCCGGATCTTGGTCCTGAGGATCCGTTCAGCACAACCAGGCAAAAGAACTGAGAACTCCTCTGGTCAGATGACATCTACAGTCATGTTTGTGCCACAGAAAACTGTGCCATTGCTGAATGCTTTGCAAATGACACAGACGTTTGTCAAAGTACACAGAACACCACACAGGTGGCCACAGGGCAGGTGCCCCGAGCAGAGAGGCTGGACAACACCACACTGTAGTCACTCAACACCGGGAGTGTGACGTCTCATAACAGGTCTACCTACAGCTCTGTGTTCTTCCAAAAAGATCCTACAAAAAGACAAAAATGACCTGTTATCCCGTGATGGAGGAAGACAATAGAGGAAACCTGCAACAGCAGCTGAACCTATGCAGGTAAAATGAGTCTCACACTAACCCTAGAAACACCAACATTTAGTATGCTAATAGATCCTTTGGCTCAATGAAAATGACTATGCTTATCATAATTTTTCTGGCTCTTAGCCTGAAACAAAAGGGAAATACTCTTTAAAGTATAGTTCATGGAAATTAGCCAGACCTGCCAAGTCTCCCACTGTTCAGCTGATGAGGATTACTCCTTTCAAATAAGGAGAGGAACAAATTCTGGGACCTGCCAGGAGAGATCGTAAGCACTCTTCTCAACAGTGTTTATTCCACTGAGGAATCAGGGCCATCAGAAACCTAAGGACTGTATGGTCCAGTAGTCTCCACATGAACTTCCACAGCAGCAAGAGAAAACATAACATTTCATAGCTTCAACAGCTATCACTAAAAAAAATGGGACTAGGTGATTAGGAAAGGGAAAAACAGGCTGTGTTCACGCTGAGAAGAACTGCCTAGAATGAACCATTCACTCCTCATGCAATAAAATGGCTGGTGATAAAAGCAGGGAAAAGCCTCTCGCTGGAATCTCAGGATGCATCAAGTGGAAAAAATTGCCAGTTCTTTAGCATGCAGAAGAAGCAGGTGTTGGGCCCAGGCCTGCAGACCAAGCATGAACAATCCCCAAGTTGTCTGCCCTGCTACATCTTGAAGAAAACCTGGTAAAGTAAAGTAAAAGGCACAGAGTTGCCCCTCTAAACAGAGAGGAGAAGATCGTCAGCAAGCTGAATTCACACATGCCTGATGATCTGCCAAAAGGAACAGAAGCAGTAAGAGGATGAGCTCAAACTCTCAGCCCCTGACCATTAGCACTGGCCTCAGTCCTCAGCCTGCAGCAGTGCAGACTGAAAAGAGCACTCGGTGTTCATGGAGACTATCCATTCCCTCCCATGCCCAAAAGTGCCACTCTACGTGCTCCAGCTGTGCAGCACAAAAGGCAGCTGTAATACCACCAAGGCAAGCTCCAGAAAGGCTGGTTAATGGTCAAGAAATCTCTGAGGAATGTGGGTGTTGGGAAATTTCCATCATCTTCACAGAAGCTTGTGGCCCTCCTCAAATATTTCAGGAAGACCCAGCCCAGTAAGCAATTAGATGCATACTTGCACATAAGCCAGAACAGTGGCTTATGCTAATGTTCAGAGATGGAAGAGAGCACCAAGCCTTTAACAACAGATTGCAAGGAAGGCTTTGGCTCTAATGTCCATATGGCAATATGGCAATCACTGGAGATCAGAGGCGTCCTATTTTCTCCCGAAGGGTACTCAACAGTTGGAAGAAGGACCTAGTGAAGATATGGGATATATAGCCTTAGAGATCTTCCCAACTCATCTGAACAAGGCTTGGAGCACCCCAATTTAGCTGGCCTTCTTTGAGCCAGGCTTGGACTAAGTGACTTCCACAAGTCTGGTTACCAGGTAACAGGAAAGACAGTCACACTGAGAAACACAGCCTGATGTCCTCACTACTTAGCAGGGAGGGAAGAAGTATCTCTACACTGTGTCACTGTCCAGGGGACTCCTAAGATACCACTTCCTGGTTCCTGATGATGGCAGAGTAATAACAAAAAAGAGAGTACAGTCACAGACAGACTTCTTAGAAAAACTTTTGGTGCTGAGACGAGCGACAAGCTCAATGTTTTCATTCTTTAGTCTGAAGAATGATCCAGTGTCAAGTTTCAGTAGGAAACTGTCACAGAGCAGACTTCTGCACAGACCCTTGGTCCTGGTGGGCAAAAGAGTAAGTATGACTCAGTAGTATGCCACGTCAGGGATGAAAGCTAGCAACATCCTGGTCTGGAACAACAGAAATATAGCCACAAGATCAAAGTAAGTGATTTTCCCCTTTACTCAGATTAAAGAATGGCTGGGATATTGCATCCAATTTTGCACCTCCCAGTGCAAGAAAGATGCTGATAAACATGTGAGTCCAGTGGAGGCCACTAGGATGCTCAGGAGTCTGCAGCACTTGCTCTGTGAGGAGAAGCTGAGGGAGATGGGCTTGCTCAGCCCAGAGACAAGGCAGCTTCAGGGCAAACTAATATAAACCCTCAATACTTACAAGCTCTATTGAGAAAATAGAGCCTGGCCCTGTCTTGAAGTGCAAGGTAGGACAACAGGATACAGCAGTCATTAACTACACTACATATAAGGAAAAAAATTCCCCATGGGAACAGTGAAGAATAGGAACACGTTGCCTAGAGAGGTGGTGAAACCTCCATCCTTGGAGATTTTCAAGACCCAGCTCCACGGGGCTGTGCAGGAGGTGGGGGTAGAGACCACCAAACCTCCCTTTCAGCACAAATGGTTCTGTGATTCTGTGACTCCGCAACTGCAGCAGGATGTTTTGAAGCTTGTGTTCATTCCTCATATGAGGCTCAAAAGAGAGGCCAGGGTGGTGCCTTTCTTCCACAAGTAAGCCATGCTGTGCCGTGCTACCTGAGACAGCATGAAAAGTTGGTATACAGGCTGTAAGATAAAATAAAATCTCTACTGTCAGTCCAGAAACTGAAATAAGCCTTCAAAAATCACAGGAGTATCCAAACAAGCAAAGGCAGGTCACAAATCAGAGAAGACAATACAAAAAGCCTAGATTCAAGAGTGACTTTTTGTCAGAAGCAAGATGGCAGACGATGTGAACCAAGCCAGGACTTGAGGAAATGGCAGGAGAAATCTCCCTGACGCTGTGTGACAGAGTGTGAACATATCCAGTGGGAGAAAACACGTACGTGATCTCTGGAAAAAAGCACAGTAGTTAGGCAGATGTCCTCATTATCACAGAAGTCAACATCACACTTTTAACAAGACCCCTTGAAAGCGACCTTTCAGTGGGCAGATCTGGGCTAAACTGTCCCTTACAAACATGAATTGAATCTTTCAATTCCTATGTGTGAGTGCATCTTAATCATACTAACTTCAGCAAAAGCAGAATTGTATGACGCAGATTCCTGAGTTACACTACAACTGATTCAGTATGATTTTACAGAATAACTGAGTGCAGGAATAAGTTTTGCTCTGCAGGGAATTAATCTGAAATAGCTGTTCCAGATTATGTTGTGTTGAAGCTTTTATTCCAAAGTAAAGACAGAGTTTCGTTGCAATTCCATTTTAAATTCATATTCTGTTTTTCTTATGCAAACACACCAAAACAAGCCCCCACAGAAGATCTTTCTTATTACGCTGATTTGATGTGTCATCTGGAAGGGATCACAAAGCTCTGAACTCAAGAGAAAGAAAGGAATCTTACTCTTACCTGATTTCTTAGGTAAGTATATATATGCTTTCACATCACATCCAGGGACCTTTTGGTTTGTTTTTAACTTCTTCCCCAAAAAAGTACATTAGCCAGGTAGTAATGCAGAGTATGAGCTGGTAAACTTACTGTGCTATCTTCTGAACATGAAGCTATTACAAAGTCATTGAATGGGTTCCACTTGATGTCCAGAACATTTCCTTTGTGCCCACATACTTTGGGATAATGCGGGTCAAGCTTGCCTGTCTGGAAGAAAAAAATATAATCAAACCTAAGGTGAGCCATGGAATTACCAGACATTTTCAAGGACGAACCAAGGCACCTCCACCGAGAAACTTGTTTCTGCTTGTTATGCTCCAAATGCTCTCTGTCTGTTGAGAATGGCTTTTTCTGTCCCTGCTAGTCAAGTCTTGATGATACCATGGTAAGGAAAGGAAAGAGTGCTCAGGCCTTCCTAAGTACATGCTGCTCTCAAGAAATCTCTGTGCATGCATACATGCATGTTAGAAAACACTGTTAGATTCAGACAGCAAAATAAACCTTGGAGGAGAAACATCTATGAATTAGTTGAACCTTTGACATTTTTCCAAAGATCTTGTGAGGGGGAGAAAAGAATATCAGAATCTCCTTCAGAAGACATTTCTTATGAGCAGGAAAAAATGTTCTAGGTTTTATTTTTAGCCTCATGTTTGTGACAGAAATTGCAAATGGAGCTTTTTCTTTCAACAAGCCACCTATTTCTCTGTGATGGTGTTCAAATCCAGCCATTCACCAGACCAAATCAGCATTCTGGACTCTCAAAAAAAAAAAACAAAAAAACCCACCATGTTCAGGTGGATCTGAACCGGTAAAAATCCTGCTAAGTGCCCTAAGGAGTATTGAGGGCCTTGTGCCACGTGGGGGCTGTGTTGCACTGGATAAACTCACACTGAAGGAATGGTGTCTGCTACAAAGTCGTCTGAATATTTATATGCTAGGAAGGGTGCTGGGGATTTTGTTAACATTCGAGCACCACTTGTTTCCCCCTGTCAGGAGCAGAAGGAGCATGGGGAGCTCCATGACCCACCTTGCTTCTCAGGCATCTGTTCACGAGCAAAAGTCAGTCATCTAAGCAGAGAGGCATGATGGCAAGCTGGTGATGCTTACCTGCTTACTGCTTCCCACCTGGAAGAATCATAAACCCAAATGATTGCAAATGTGTGGTCTCCTAGAAAGCAGACACTTCTGTTGATGTACTCCCTTCATCTCTCCAGAGGTGGGCCTTAGGAGTGCATAGCAGAGGGGGATCACTGCTGGCCCTAACCAGGCTGCAAGTAAGATGTGATTTTCCCAGCTTTTGAAAATTTGGGGGTTTGCAATTTTGAATGCGGAACACAACATGGTGTGTAACTATTCTGGCTTCACTGGAAAGTTTGTTGCATAAACTGGGACTAACCTGCTTTAAACTGAACATCCAGAGGGCTTTGAAATGTAAAAGACTGCTTTTTTAGACTACAGTCTAAAAAACAATTCTCTTTTATAACAGCGACAATGCAGAGAGATTTAGAAAGGCAGAAGAGAGATAAAAGGCCTTTAATAAGCAGCGTTCCCCCACCCACAGTGCCCTTTTGTAGGCTTCAGGGCTTGGTTTCAAGCTGACAACTAAAAGGCCTGGACATCCAGATCCACAGGGATGCCTTGATCCTTAAGAGAACTCTGTCCCCTCCCAGAGCTGGCTCCCTGTCTGCTACCCGCTCCTTTCTGCAGACTCCCAGGCTGCCCTAAGCCCATTCTACGTGACTCATCCTGCAAGGCTCTCTTACTGCTTTATGCTGCAAAGCAAGAGACAAATGAAGCCTCAACCAAGTCTGGTCATCAGAGAAGGAAAAAGGCAGACCTTCATCTTTCAGAGAAAGGCCACAAAATTCCCCTCTGAGTCAAGATCCTTCTTTGGTATATTCTGCATGCACCTCCCCAGCTCATCTGTGTCAGACACAAATCTACACCCAGGCCACACTGTGGGAAGGCATCTCATATCCCAGTTACAGTCACTGAGTTCGTGTCTCCTCGGACTTGCAAGACTTACAGTCATTCAGACTGTCCTGGGCACCAGCCACCTGAGGCCACAGCCACTTCCCTCCCTGCGGAGATGTGCTGCCATTCCACCCAGTTCAGTGGAACCTATTCACCAGGACCTACCTGACAAATCCTCTAACAGGCCGTTTTCAAAGTGATGGCAAATATTCAATTAATTTCTCTTCAGGTGGACTGCAAAGGCCTGCTGAAAGGAGGGTATCTACGGCAAAGAACTCATTCTCTACACAACCTCCACTGTTCCCAACCCCACCTCACCTCCAGGCTTTCAGAAAGGAAGAATGGTGCAGAAGGCAAGGGCTGATATTTATTGAAGGAGAGATGAGAGAGCTTTGTATCCGTGACTCAGCAGGAGAGAAGCACAACAAACAAGCAAGAAGGGACAGTTTAACAGAGCAAAGCTGTGCTTCATTCAAGCACATCCTTAGGCAGGCAGCCCCTCCAGTAGCAGCACATGCAGAATAAATTAAAAAAAGCCTTGCAATGACAAGAGCAGCTCCCTAAACAGGTTGTTCAACCTCCCCAGAAAGTGCAGCCTTCCCTGTCCTGGCTACCATTTCCTTCTTTGACTAAATGTGTGATGCCCTGGCCCTTGGGATTTTCCTCCACGCTATGGCATGCTCGGGATGTGCCTGCTTCCTGTGAATCCAGTTGAAAGTAACTGCAGTCACAGCCAGTACTGTCCCAGACATGTGTCTCCAGAACAGGCTGGCTTTGGTGTCCTGGCAGCCAAGGGCCCAAGCCAAAGGCCCAGGATGCTGTCTGCATGCCTCACGTAGCAGAATGTGGCACTCACAAAAAAAAACCCCACTAGGAGCGCAAGTTAAAAGCTGCTGCTTTGCACCAAATGGCACCAGTTTAGAAGTGTATCATACAAAAAAAAAAGTAACTGGTATCACAGGTCCCAGTTCAGGGAACCCCCTTCTGAGGGTGGCTGAGGCGGCTTTCCTCCACAGCATGGGTCAGGAACAGGTTTTGGAAAATGGTTGCGTGAAGTACACAATTTCCCCGATCCACCACCAAAGGTCAACCCTCAAGGGACTGACTCCTCTCCATAACTCTGTTTTGAACCCCTTAATTCTTCCAGGCTCATCAGCATCCGCAACAGTGCGCTCCACATGTGAACTGCAGCAGCATTTACATCTGCTGCTAACGGTCTGCTCCCTGGTCTCCAGAATCCCCTTCACCAAACAAATCAAGAAGAATTGCTCCTTTAACTTTCCCAGCCTCTTCACGGTTTTGTATACCTCCCTCATTTGCCTTTCTTCCCAAACTAATTGAGGCCTAACCTACAAAGTCTTTCCTCACATGAAAGAACTTTCACATTTTCATTGACACACTTTAATTATCCCTTTCTGTATCTTTTAGGTCTACTATGCCTTTGATTCCTGCATGCAATATTTCAGATCTGGGTGCAGTATTTGAGCAGGTGCACGAAAGGAAGAATTACTACTAAGGACTAGCCAAGCTAAGAAGAGGTGAGAAGACAGAAGAATTAATAGTAAGCAATGCAAGCACCTGTGCCAACACTTTGAGGGCTTGGTCCCACCCCATATCCCACAGTCAACAGCTGTCTGCTTATAGATGCATTTCTGTGATAAAGACAAGTTCTTCAGCCTCAATAGACCATGGTCGAGGGGACAGAAGTGACTCAGTCAAGAAAAACAGGGTAGTGGTTAATTCTAGGACATCTCTGAACAGCACTAGCATTGAAGGAATGAATAAACAAAGTCCAGAAGGGCCGGGACCTGTGCTAGGTTCTTCAAGCATAGCCAGTTCACTTTCATCCTTAGCAAATATATATTGAAAAAGTGGCATTGCAGTAACACCATCAATTAACTTTTAATTAAAGGCTGAACTTTTGCCTTTCATCTGCTCTGTCCTGATTCCAGAGAGATCATAATCTCATATTAAAACTAATCCACATTAGTGCATGCCTAATTTTTCTGAAGCAATAAACATCAGATGGCCAACTTCTCCCTCTCATCAGATCCTAAGTCATCAAAACTCACAAAGCTGGGATTTGTTTCTGAAAGGGAAGTTTTTACAGCATCAATGCTGAGGCTTAAGAGCTTCATTGCCTGATAACTGTGTCTCCATTCTTTTACAAAAAAGGTAGAGCAAAACATACCATATTCTCCTTTGGTCACAACTGAAGCCATGCCACTAAAGCACCTTTCTGGTTTTGCTCTCTGTATCCACTAACAACTTTTTAATGTGCAGTTTCTCCCAGGACACAAACATCTAAACAGCATAGCTCCTGCTGATTACACAAGAAAGGCAAATGAGTTACGAAATGCAGCAAGGTGTCAAAAATCTGCAAGCAGCAATGCTAGACATGCAAGTACACACATCCCAGGATTCACCTGCCAGGGCAACTGGTCCCTCTTCCATCATTTTGCAATCCTGGCAACAGCATTAACTGAACATCCTCTGCGATACAGCTCCCTAGAAAGCCTGTCCCTCCTCCAGCCTCTCGATGTGCTCTTGAAGGCCAGCTCTCCCTGGCAGAGCTCACCTGCTTGATGGGAATGACGAGGAAGGCACCGCCGCCCACGCACTCAGTGACCACGGCAATGAAGTTGGGGTTCACGGCGCAGAAGTGGTTGTCGTGGACGCTGTGGGTGATGGGCACGCAGTCGTAGCACTTCTCCTTGCTGGCGGCTTTGCCGTACACGTTGCGGAACTTAGAGCTGCGGTACCGTGGGTGCCACGACATCTGCAAGGGGAGAAACACAATGCCCTGTGACATAAGGACCGGCCAACCCGGCAAGGCTTGCAGACCCCTACTCCCCTCGACCCACCACAGACTCACTCTCCACCTTTTGGGCTGCCCACACCAACCTTCAGCCCAGCAAGCGGCAGACAAGAGTTTTCTCTGCTGGTCTTCACCCCTTTGGTATACCCTGTCTCTGCACCCTGTTGCACATCTCTGATGGAGAGAGGAGGACACAGGGAAGAAATGACAGCTCTCACCAACACCAGCCAGCTGGGCTGTGCATGCCCAGCAGTCCCTATCACTGGGGCAGGGCCGGATGACAGCAAGTTTAAGAGGAGATGAATCCTGGTAGCACAGAGCTCAGAAAGCATGAAAGATACAAGATCTTGCATGAGGAAAGCCTGAAAGATAGCGAGTGAACAAGCCTTTGTTTAGCCCTCAGGTGCTTTAGAACCAAAAATCAGCCTAAATTTTGCTCACACAAACAGAAAAAATAAGTTTGTCGGATCATAGAAATACATTCATCTGTTGATGTTTTTCCCACTGACAATTATGTTCTCCACGTCTGGTTTGTGACTGTGCTACACCCCTCTGACAGTCAGCATTTTAAATGGTGTTTAGATGAGACACATGAAGCATGGTAAACATGAAGCAAGAACCCCTTACCACAGAGAGCAGTAACGCTTAAAGAAACTACTGTTATGGATTTCATACAATCACAGAATCACAGGTTGGAAGGGACCTTAAACATCATCTAGTTCCACCTCCCCTGCCAGATGAAGGCACACCTCTCACTAGACCAGGTTGCTCAAGAACTTATCCAGCCTGGTTTTGAACACTGCCAGGGTTGGGGCATCCACGACCTCCCTGGGTAGCCTGTTCCAGTGTCTCACCACCCTTACAGTAAAGAATTTCTTCCTAATATCTAAACTAAGTTCCCCCTCTTTCAGTTTGAACCCCTTACTCCTTGTCCTATCACTACAGTTCCTGACAAGGAGTCCCTCTCCAGCAGCTTTCTTATAGGTCTCCTTCATTTACTGGAGGGCTGCTATGAAGTCTCCATGCAACATCTTCTCCAAGCTGAACAGCCTCAGCTTTCTCAGCCTGTCTTCATAGGGGAGGTGCTCCAGTGCCCTTATGAACTTTGTGGCCCTCCTCTGGACTTGTTCCAACAGTTCCATGTCCTTCTTTTGTTGGGGACACCAGAACTGTACGCAGTATTCCAGGTGGGGTCTCAAAAGACCAGAGTAGACGGGGAGAATCACGTCCCTCAACCTGCTATGTTCAAGTAGGAAATTACCACTGTTGGCAACTAAGACCAGGCAATTAAGACTACTAAATTCTGCTCTTTCCACAGGATTTAGACAGTAAAAGGCACATGGTAAGAGTGGTAGTAACATTCTATTGCTCAAAGAAAAAGAAGTGCAGATCAGGCAAGAAGGTTATGGGGAAAAGAGCGGGAAAAATTCAGCTGGGAGTATGGGCAAAGACTGAGAGGGCATGGTTTTGCCCCATATAGATCTCTTTCATGTACATTTGCTGAACGGTATTATCAGTGATGCTGGATCAGTGATACTCCAGTTGGACAAGAGAACCCAACCAAGCAGCATTTGAGTTACAGCAAGGCTTAGACCACTCATGTAATATGTGCAAGTGATTGAAGGGAAGCACGAATGCACTCAATGGCAGGGAGTCAAGCGCATCATCACCTGACAAGCAATTCTAAACCAAAATGTCTTTGCTGCTGGCATGGTATTGCATCCTCCTGGGATGACTAATAAAGGCTAAGAAAATGTATTTCTTGAGCTCTACAAGCATCCGTCAATACAAAGATACAGGAAGCATACATAGTGTGTCACACTGGAAGATTTGGGTTGTGAACAGTACCAGGACACAAGTTCTGTCCTATTCCCTGCCTCCTCCCAATACACTGACACAGCTCAGAAGCAACCCCACCTTGGACAAAACATGCCTGTAAAAAAACCCAGTCCTAGCAGATCACCAGTTGCTTTCACAGTCATATTTATTGCTCTCTTTCACCTTGGCATGTTTTACCTATGTTAACCCTGCATTTGTCCATATTCTTAGCTGACTAAATTTCTTCTGCAGAAAACATTAGGTGCAAAGGATCTTTGATACAGTGAGAGCTACCTATCCCAAACCAAAACAAAGGAATGGAAGTGATTTGAAAAAGAAAGCTAATGTTGGAAGAAGGGATGCCCACAGGTAGAAAGCGAGCTAAGATTATATGCAACTGGCTAGCTCCCCAAACATCCCTGGGGTGCAGTGTTCTCACACTTCACACTCCTTACAGCTTTAGAAGTTAGGCTTACTCACACCAGGGGGAAAAAGAATCACTGTATTGTCTGGATGCAGCAGTAACTTCCTACACCAAGAACATTGTCTTTCTTAAAGGGAATTAATTGCCTGGCTGCAAGGAACTTCTAGCTAAATTGTTCTTGAGTTGGGAGACAGTGTGTGGTCTGAAGGTTCAGGGCTCCTCTGCAGAAAGGAGTCACCAAGCACACAGGAGCAATTACTGCAATACCATTGCTACTGGGAGCAGGAACACACAGCAAGATACTGACATCCCATGGAGAGTATCTGTAAAAGGTTAATAGTGAATAAGGAATAAAGGAAATAAAAGAAGTTAAATGACCAAGTTTGGACAGTGCTTAGGAAAGACAGCTCTCTCCTATCTCAACTTGCAGAATTCACGTTCAGCTACCACAGGAAAGAATTTCATATACCTACAATACAATTTGGACAGGCAGGCAAGATATGGCTGGGACTATGATAAAACTGGAAAAAACAATCACAGTAGCACAATGTCCCTCTTGATGCTATTGCAGACACCACAAAAAGCTCCTTAATAAAAGAGGATAAATATGGTGAAAAATAGCCTGAGTAGGTCAGCATCAGCTTCTGGTACAGTGGGAGATGATCTCAAATAAAACAGGCATACAGACATTGGAAAAGCTTGTTTGGAAGGAGTATGGAGGAGTGTTCTACATTAGAGATTGCTCAAGTGGTCATAACTCTTCCTCCCTGAAATTCGTTTCATGACTTGGTTAGACAAGGCCACATCCTCTTTGATCTAATATTCATAATAGTCCTGCTCTGAACAAGAAGCTGAACCAGAGAAAATCAAGGGCACTGTACCACCAAACCATACTGAAACCTTACCGATTACAACTGAAAAACCTCACATCTTCACTAGGTAAAATAAGCCCCTGTGTGCACTGCAGACAAGATGTGACTCCTCAGCAAGAGACAACTTCCAGACAGCTCTTAATAAAAACAGCACGGCCAGGGCTCTCACAGATCTCAGCTATTAGACAGGGTAAGCTGTGATGTCTATAAGAATATCTTTGCAAAGGAAAGAGGTCACCATACCTAGAAGTTCTCCATCAGAGCTTTCAACACATCAAATGTTATGTATAAATGCAGGCCCTGTACAAAATGCATGGGCAGGTGTATAGGTACTAAAAGGACTACAGAAACACTTATCCCCCAAGCAGGGCCCCAGTGCAGTCTGCCTTCATTCAGCTTGCCCAAATCTCCCCTTCCACTGCTGTCAGGACAATGTAAAGACCAATCACAGGCCACTGGCAGCCCTCTTCAATCACCAGTCCTGGCCCAGCCTCTTTGCTTAGCTCCTATGCTCGCATAGTAGGACAGAGGGAGCTCAAGTCTACAGCTACGCGTCTCTTCCTTGGTTTTTTTTTAAAGTAGGTTTTCCACTCCTCTTCCCTCTACCTTCCTCTAAGGAAGAGGTTGTTTTATTCATTCCTTATCTGGTACTTCAACAATCTCAACTATCCTCCACTCTTCATCATGGTAGACGCGATGTCAGATGTGTACCTGGGAGAAACAATCTGACTGAGTGCCATTGTCCACTCTCCAGGGATGAAGATGGAGGAGGAGAACTGACCAGAGGGAAGAGAGGCATCTCTGCTCCTTCCTCTCAACAGGGAGAGCAGAAAGCACCACAAACAGCTTTTTGCAGAGCTGGGAAAAAAATGCTCATGGCCAGGCAAGAGGGGGAAGAATGGTTTTGACAGCATCTCCCATTCAGTGCTGAGAGAACCTGTGCTGGTGCAGCTGGAAAAAAGCAGCTTGTCTCCATACACACGTCAGAGAAGGTAGCTCTGAATTCTCTGTGGCCTCCTCAACTTACAAGAGCAAGGAGATACCAGTTTCTGATATATCTCCTGCTCCCAGAAGAAGCTCCACTGTGGCCCAAAGTGCCATGGCAGGTCCGCAGTGCAGAAGTGCAGGATGTCACTTCCGACACAGCTGCAGTGAGACGCACGAAGAGCCAAGCAGCAGCCCAGGCAGAGAAGGCGGGAAGAGCTGGGCTGAGCTTCCCTACAGGGCTGTGCCTGAGTAGCTCTGAGCACCTGTTTCAGAAGAACAACATAAAGTTATCTGCTGCGTTTCTGTACCAGGCAGCGATAACTGGTCTCCCCTCTTTTATTCTCCACTCCTTCAATTGTCAGTGACTCAATGAGCTTCCTCATAGATACAAACCTGTTTCCTGGCAGTGAGCAGGCCATCTGCAGCATTTCCCACCGCCCACTCTTGGAGGCAAGCCCACCTTGAAGCGTCTCCCATCCTGAGTGAGTCCTGCAGCAGAGCAGCCCCTGCCTCCTCCCTAAGGGCCTTCAGGCTCCCAGATTACTCTCATGCTCCACTTCAGCTAATTTCACATCAGACTAGCTTGTCAAAGCTGTGCCACACTGAGACATTTCCATGTTCATCTCACCCTTTCCATGCCCCATCTTTGCCTATCAGCCCAGTGTTTGGAAACAGGGTCTCTCACTGCTGGGGGGAGGGGGCACGGGGAGGAGGCAGCATCATCAGAGCTGACTCCACGAGCCTCATTTTGCTAGCAGCAAAATCCTCCCTAGAGCAGGAGGCAGAGGGATAAGAAACATCTGGCCTGGCTTGATAGCTCGGACCCAGAATATGTAAATATATGAGGTAATAAAATTACGAGTTAGTTCTGCCTGGACAAAGACTGCCTCCACTTGGATTCATTTGCCACACTTCATTTCTTGGGTTTTTTGGTTTTTTGGGGTTTTGTGTTTTTTTTTAAGACAGTCATATTGTCCTTGGCTCAGCAGCTGGATCTGAAATTTTAAGACAAAAAAGCAAAGCTGTATCAATTCTCAGCCCAGTGCTCAGAAAAGGTGGAAATCTTCTTTCTGGCACCTGAAAGGGTGCCTGGAAAATCAGTGGGGTACTTTGATATACTCAAGCACAGCCTACTCAGCTCTTTCGTGCTTACCAGACATGAATGTTGAAATGCTTGTGTGACCTCTAAAGAGCAGGCAGTTAAAGATGGAGAAGCCAGTTCCACCACTTGCCTTTGGAAATATGATGCAGTAGCACTGAAGGGACTTTGCTCTGCTTTACCTCTCACTCCTTTACAAGGTTGTTTATGAAGAGTTAGCTTTTCGTGACTCATCTGCGAAACATGAGTGCAAAGGTCTCCCCTCTTGCCAAAGGAGTGAGCTTCTAAAAGGCTTGTGAAGTCTAGAGACGTCTGCAGCACTCAGGAGCAGTCCTGGGAGAACCATGCTGCGGCATATTTACTACTCTCTAGGAAATGTCAGACAGAAACAAACAGGCATATGCATGTCCAACTGACTGAACATGTGCTTCACCACAGGCCAGCATGTTCCCATTTGTCCTATCGCATCCCACTTACCCTAGCATTACGGGTTTTCCTGCATCATGCATGACATTTGTGAATTCTGGATGAATTTATCTTGGTCCTGGACAAAACAACCACATGGAAAAAATGAAATGCGTTTGGGGAAACCCAGACATGTGGTAGCCTAACCCAGACCGAACTGAGAGCACCTTCTACTCTGGTGCACAGTATTCTGTAAAAGATTCACGTTAGCAAGGTCAGACCTAATAGTCTAAAAACTCAAAACTTTGGCAGTATTTCAGTCTGCCTTTTACCATCTTTGAAATCCTTAGTGTTTTTGATAACCCTGGCGGTGCCAGGGGCAGACCAGGAAGTTATTTTCCTTACATCCTGGAGAAGGCCTGACAGAAGATTGATGGGCACCTTATTTCCTACAAATACCAGTTCTCGGGTGCGGCTCCACACCACTGCTAGGAGCTGACCTCTCCAGCACACGCTCCTGCACTACTTATGGTCTGGCACCTTCAGTCCCATCCATGCTTTCTCTTGCTCAGAGCCAAAAATTAACTCGGAGGGAGGATGGGAATTAAGAAAACACCGAAAAAAAACCAAACAAAAAAAACCCCAGCAACAACCAATCGCAAAACCCAACGAAAAAACAAGGTGAGGCACTCTGAGCAGAATCAGATCATAGAAAGTATCTGATGGGGGTTAAACAGAGCACAAATGGATGGGGGTCACATCACACCTGGAACGAGGGGGAACCGGAGTGTGTTTGGCAGCACTGAGATCCCCAGTCAGCTCACCAGGGAACCAGAGCCAGGCACTGTGACGGTGTCACTCCAGGAAAGGAGAAGTAGCTATGAAGCAGACCTCGCCTCATTCCCCTGTGAACAGACATGCACATATCCATCTATAATGACAACAGAAGACTTGGGAGCCAGGACCTTCATGCATTCTGCTGCTGACTGCCAGGAAGGTCACTCATTTTCTAATTAGGCCCTGCACAGAGCAGGATAATCAGCCACCATATGCATATGGCTCCCATTTGCCAAACGAACACCAAGGGCTCAGCATGCCTGACTCTTCTGGAGCCAAGATCCATCCCTGATTCAGCAATGGGCTTAGCATTGGAGACAATTTTCCATTGACTTTATGCAAGGGGAAAGACTGAACAATCCCATAACTTTCCAACCTGGATGTTCTATGTGTATGTTCTTTCCTTCTAGGCATATTCCCCATTCTGAAAATACAAGCAACAAGTGAGGCAAACTGGCTTCATGCTGAAATACTAAATTGTGATGTGACTTGTCTGTATTTCCAAGGCAGAAATGATATAGAACAAGTGTGCAGAGAGGACAATGCTGTACTTTCCCATCACCAGCAACATGAACACCACACAAAAAACATCAGGTCTGGGGACTGCTCTAGAGGAAGGTGCCAGACAGTTAGAGGAAAATTCAGTGTAGAGTTTTATGGACCAGTGATCAAAGGTGTGTGACCTGCTAAGAAATCCCAAAAACTTTGGTGTGGAGATGAAGGAGGGAAGCCATGATATCAGGCTTCAAACACAGAAAAAGTTGCTACAAGGAGGATATAAATCATCTACTTTCTAAGTCTAGTGGAGACAAGACAGTCATATGACATGTGTTTTAACTCCATCAAAGAAGTTCTCAATTAGGCAGCAGTAAAACTTTCTATCAGCCACAGGAGTGGAAGAGAGAATGGCATGAATCTCTGTCAGTGACATTTCCCAGGCAGATTTGATATAAGGTTAGCAATGACAACAGAGCTACAGCTGACCCTGATTTGGACAGAAAACAGAATCATAGAGCTCAAAGAGTAATCACATAATAATTGTAATTTCATGTGCAGTAAGTCTGCTATGTCCGGAGTGTGGCAGGGCTATTCACCCCCTCATCCTGGCTGCACTAACCCATTCAGAAAGGCACCCAGTATCTCTCCATTTTAAGCAATTTTCAGTTGCAGTACTTACTGTCAGGATGTCAGTTCTTAACATTGAGAGGCAAAGCAGCTGGATCAGGTATAGCTACTTCAGAACAATCTGTTTCATACAGAATCATTGAATCAACCAGTTTGGAAGAGCCCTCCGAGATCATCAAGTCCAACCCTTGATCCAACACTGCTGTGGTTACCAGACCATGGCACTGATGCCACATCCAGTCTCATCTTAAAAACCTCCAGGGACGGAGAATACACCACCTCCCTGGGTAGCCCATTCCAGTGCCTGATTACCCTCTCTGTAAAAAATGTTTTCATAATATCCAACCTAAACCTCCTCTGGCAGAGCTTAAGCCCGTGTCCTCCTGCCCTACTGCTGGTGGCCTGGGAGAACCAACCCTCACCTGGCTACAATCTCCTGTCAGGGACTTGTAGAGAGTGACGAGGTCTCCTCCGAGCCTCCTCTGCCCAAGCCTAAACAACCCCAGCTCCCTCAGCCTCTCCTCACAGGACTTGTGTTTGATTACCTTTATCAGCCTTGTTGCTCTTCTCTGGACCTGCTCCAGCCCCTCCATGTCCTTCCTGAGCTGAGGGGCCCAGAACTGGACACAGCACTCCAAGTGTGGCCTCACCAGCACTGAGTACAGGGGCAGAATCACCTCCCTGTTCCTGCTGCCACACTGTTCCTGATCCAGGCCAGGATCCATCGGCCTTCTTGGCCACCTGGGCACACTCTGGCTCATGTTCAGCTTCCTGTCGATCAGCACCCCCAGGTCCCTTCCTGCCTGGC
>VXAY01002872.1:70158-98030 GCA_013399855.1 Oxyruncus cristatus | reverse complement strand
TTAAACAGGACTGGGCCCAACACTGATCCCTGGGGGACACCACTGGTGACCGGATCCCAACTGGATGCAGCCCCGTTCCCCACCACTCTCTGGGCCCGGCCCTCCAGCCTGTTCCTAACCCAGCACAGAGTGCCCCTGGCCAAGCCGTGGGCTGCAGCTTTTCCAGGAGTATCCCAGTTTTCCAGTGGTAGGCAGTGTCAAGGGCTTTGCTGACGTCCAGATAGACACATCCACAGCCTTCCCCTCATCCACGAGGTGGGTCACCAGATCATAAAAGGAGATCAGGTTGGTCAGACAGGACCTGCCCTTCCTAAACCCGTGCTGGCTGGGTCTGATTCCTTGTCCATCCTGGAGGTGCTGTGTGATTGCACTTAGGATGATCTGCTCCATAACTTTGCCAGGCACTGAGGTCAGGCTGACAGGCCTGTAGTTTGTGGGATCCTCCTTGCAGGACGTACCAAGAGCTGCGCTGCAAGTCAAGCTGTTTAGCAATGGCCATCATTCCCACCATTAACTGGAATAGGTCCTTTCAAAGGTGTCACTGTTCAGGGTTACTGTTAGGAGTGGTATTACAGTAGATGAAAACCAAAAGTTTCATTTCAGCTCATTTGTTTAATGCAGAGTTTGACCTAAAACCTTCTCTACTGCATTGTAAAAACAAGCAGGCCCTATTTTCCTGAAGTGAAATTCAGCAACTCTATGGGACTGCAAACAGCACGTGTAGAGGGACAAGACCACCCCATCCAGATGCAGGCCTGAAAATGATGGTGAGCAAAAGTGGTGGCACCTTCAAAAGCAGAAATCACATGACATCATGGTAAAGGAAGGAAATGGGGGCATAAAAGCATTCACAGTGACACAAAACACCATCTGGAGAATTCACAGGAGCCTAACCAGCCCAGTGGGAACAAGAAATTTCTCCTCTTGGCTAGGCCACCTGGAGGTCCCTCAGGAAGGTGTCTGAGGTCTCTGGCACTAGAAAGTTTTTCAAGCTAACAAGGCTGGAAATCACCTCTCTGTTTGCAGAGAGAGCTGGTTCTCTGCACTCAGGCTGCCCCTGCCCCATCCCAACACCCATCTCCTGTGGGACCAGGATTCAGAGATGCACTACACCCCCCTCTCTACCTCCACCTCTTGCACAGCGCAACCAGGGGCCTGGCAGCACCCAGCATGCATCAATCGAGGCAATGTCCTCAACCCTTTCTGTCCCCCATGGCAACACTTATCAGCATCTCACTCATTCAAGGCTGTAGAGGGAGGAAGCTTGCAACTGACTCCAGTGACAGAAACAGGCATCTTACTCCACCAGCTATAAGATCACCTTTATTAGAAGACTTTTTGACAAGCTTCATTCAAACTAATCTTGTGCAAGCACAAGATCACTGCCTGTAAAGTATCACATTAAATGAGGGGTCTCTCACAAGATGGTATTACAGTCTTGGCATGGAAGCAGAGCACATAAAGGCTGCAGAAGTATCACTCAATTAAGCCAATGCAGAATTTATAGGCCAAGTAAGTTTGTAAGTTCTAACAGAAAGCTCTCTCTGTCTGCTTTCAGGTAAGCAAGGGGGTGACAGATTGCCTATCTCTGGTCCTGATCTCAGGACTACTGCAGTGACAGAAGGACAGACAGAGCTCTTCTGGAGAGCAGAATCTGGCACAGCATCTCCTGAAGAGACAAACTTGCATCCTTTCCCCATCCAAACACAAGATGAGATGCCCACACCGCTCAGAACACTCCATGCCTGGGCTGAGAGCGTTCTAGTTCATAGTGCACAATGGTGCATTGCGTGCATCCATTATGTGGATGTACACGCCCCTTGCCAAACAATTTTTCTCTGTTTTCTTCTGCTGCATACCTCTGAGGAGGGTAGAAACACTTGCCAATGAATTAATAATGGTTATGTTTGCTTCACGGTCCCCCAGTTTTGTGCATGAAGCCTCCCTTCTTTTCAAGACCCGTTCTCCGCAAGGCCTGTGTTGCATTCCTGCAAAAAAGCTGCCCTGGCATCAGGAGACACAGGCTGAAATACTGCCATACTCCTGAAGACCTTGTGCCAGTGCACTCCTGGGGAAAGCACGTAACATGATAGTCTGCCAAAACACATTTAAGTACTGTTTTCTATTGTTCATAGGTAGCTTTCGAAACTCTGCCTGTACCTCTCACCTGCAACCCTGAAAAGCACTTCAGCTGTTCAGGTGATCCTGAGAGGTCAAGACTCTCTTCCTCCTGTGTCCTCACTGCCAGGGAATCAAGAGAATTTACAGTTCTGAAGGACTTCCCTGAGGCTTCAATCTCTTGAAAGTTAGCAATAATTTGAAAAGCAGAGGGACCAACGGAAAAAAAATACACTTTCCCCTCATTCCGTCTATTACATGCAGGGTCAAAAAAAGACAAAAGGAAGGAAGGTAAATGCTAATAAGGGGGGACTTTGAAAGTTACAATGAACATTTCAATCTGGAATGCCATTAAAACTTTCCATTTCCCTTTTTACTTTCTCTTTTGGAATGCTAAACTTGTATTGCATAGGTGATGCCTTTTCCCTTTCAACTTTATCATTTTTAAGTTATGTTTCTAAGGCCAAAAAACCGATCTGGCAGCCTTGAATGCCTCTTGAGAGCACTGTTTGCAAGTATCCAAGGAAGTGCCTCAAGACATTCAAACCTCAAACCCCAAGTAAAAAAGCAGATGGAAAGTGGCACAGGATGCACAACTAGAAAGGTCCTCGGAAGACACACATCCTCTTCTCAGTCCTCTATCAGCAGCCCATGAAATAAAATTTTTACATGAACTCAGCTCCAAGTAATAAAATCAAACCAAAGTAAGAATGAGTGTCCTTCCTGAAATCTGACTAGATCCATTATTTCCTCTGGTTCCTTATCTCCTACTGTCTTGAAATCAGTTTCATTCATCTTATCCTTTTCCTGTCCTCCTAAAATCTCCCTCCTCTCCTCCACTTTTCTTACACACCATTTATTCTCTTGAATTTCGTTCCCCCCCATCCAAAATGAATAATATAACTTCATGCCAAAAAGTAAGAAGATACATTCTGAGAGACCCAAAAAGCCCTTTCAGCTATCTTGTCTCTGCTAATGGCAATTAGATAACACTTAGATCCAGAAGCTGACATATATGAAGTCAGCCTCATTACTGCCTTACACTGAACACCAAACTGTGTACTGGAAACAGAGGATACATTCCCATTCCCAATACCTCAGGACTTGTACAAAGGAAAGAGTTAAAAATGGGATTTTAAATAAGCCAGCTAATGTATCATGAAATGCTGCTGGTTTTCTGCCTGAGAACCAGCTACGTGCACTGTAAATTTCATGACATGGCTCCACACAGAGCAGGCTGCGCAAAAGAGCTCCATAACAAAGCACTTCCCCTCTCCTCACTCAGTTGTCCCTACGTTAGACTTATATTGAAGCAGGAATACATCTGCTGCCTGCTACCAAACCAGGCTTGTGCATTCTTCACACAGGCTCAGGGTCTTGGCTTCAGTGCCTCCGCTTTAAGGGGAGGGCCCTTTTCTGATCAGAGAGGTGTGACTGTTGCTGCATCTTGATTCCTGATGAATCTCCGCAGTGGAACATCTGCTAAGCAGGCTGCTCCAAAACTTTCTGCTCTTACCTAGCCAGCACCAAGGCACAGCTGGGAAGTAATGCAGTACATACACCAGGCCAACAAGTCTGATGTTTCTTACACCCCCTGCAGAGGACATCTATCACCTGGATGCGACACACCAGCAAGACTCATATACAAGCACCTTCACTGGGAAACGGCTGCTTTTTAGCAGTTGACTAATCAACCAAGCCAACTAAGTCCCAGAACCACACAGCTAGACCGGGACAGTTTTGGCAAACACAAATACATCACATAACTCTGAATAACGCTTAATGCACTAAAGCTTCTTTTACAGGGCAAAGATCTTTCTCCCCAAGACCTGGTACTGCAACCCTGCAAGAGCATTCAGAGAGACAGTCATTGAAAAAACAGTGCACAGGAACTTCTCGCTTCCAGACAGCTTTAAAACTTTCAATCTCATACCGCTCCAAATGCATTTCTCACCCTTTCTTCTTGCCTTGTGCAAAGTAAAGGCTGTTGGCTGCAAACCTAATAGGAGCACGATGATCACAAAGCAAGCCAGCAGCAAGAAAAGTGTCTACTTGTCATGCTAGTCTGCAGGTGCCACTTTTTACTACAAGCAACAAGTGCTGGGTTTCAGTTTCCCATTCCATGTGTCCTTGTTTGCCACCAGTTTTCAAGGCAATGAAAAGGGCTTCATTAGAAATGGCAGAGTGGGCAAACACGTCCCTCTTGCTAAATTATTGTAGTAAGACACAGTTTTCTGCAAGCAGCACACACGCATTCCAAAAGGGTTTTGGAAGACAGAACAGACTCTCATGCCAACATGGACCAGGCTCAGGCATGAGCAGCCAGCCCACTGGAGCACAGTCCAGTCATCATTTGTTCTACCCCACACAAATATTATTCCCAGGTGATGTTCCTATGCCTACTCTCCTCTTTTCCCTTTCGTCTGAAGCAGCAGTAAGGGACAGTTTCATCACATATGCTAGTGAACAATTCTCTGGCTCAGAGAAAGGCCATCCTCAGTGACATATGAGTATGGCTGCAGCTTTCTCCAGCTGTGCCTTGCAAAGCTCCAGGAGGGAGACTCCCTCCCTTCCCTGCTACCCTGTACCACTCTCTTTAGGTTGACCTACCCCCAAAGACTTCTGCCACGCTCTCCATGCATGGCCTGGAGAACCAGCAGAGGAGGGAGTACTTTCAGAGGCACCTGCCTTTTGCTTCCAGAGAGGACTCACCAGCAGCCAGAGGGAAGCCAGCAGGGTTGGGCTTGCGAATCTCTTAAGTCGCTAATTATATGGGCATACTCATAAATAATGAGTCCTATGCACCACCAGGCACGTGGAGAGGCAGTTCCTGGTTTTCAGCCTGCAAGGAAACTAGAGGGGACCCCTCAAAACACCAAGGGAATTACTGTGCTGCTAGACTGTTGGAGGAGCAGGTGGAGGCTTTGCCAAGATGTCCTTTTGCTCCACTGGTCTGGGACCACCCTCATCCCATCCTATTAGCAGCCCTTGCTTCCCCATGAGGAAGGTGTCTATCATAAAGGCAAATGCTCCTCTATTCTGTCCTCTCTTGGGCGGTGACACCTCATTTATAACAAGACCTTCCCAAGAGAACATACATTGATAAATCAAAGCCAAACCCTCAATACAGCCATCCAAGCTTTGTGTTGAAAGGGTCATGCTGTTCTTTCTCATTTTAAGCATTCCTTGCCTTGGGTTGTGAAAGCTTTTGAGTAAAGCTGTATGAAGTACACTCCTGTCCCTGTGGAGGAAATATTGCTGAGAACTGATCTTGGAGATGAGCATTTAACAGGTTATCTGTCCCCAACAATCACAAGCATCTGGCAGTGGTAGTGCATGGACCACCTTCCTGTCTTCTGGTACCTAGGAGGCTGGTTGCTGCTGTACCAGGAAGATGCAGGTGTCACAACAGATCCTCCAGCATTTCAGCTCCTTTCTTAAAGGAAACGTAAACTTTTAGTTTTGCTCAGAGAAGACAAAAAGTTTAAATATTAACTGCAACTCCGTTTTTTCTCAAGAAGAAGTAAGCACAAACGAGGCAGTTTCAGAAGAACTAGCAAGGATTGCAGACTTGGTGAGAATGGACACTGGAAAGACTGAGCCATGCAATGCCTTCTTCACCTCAGTCTTTACAGCTAAGATCAGCCTTAAGGCACTCTGGGTCCCTGAGAGATGTAGAAAGTCCAAAGCAAGGAAGACTTACCCTTGGTGGAGGAGGATCAGGTCAGGGAACATTTAAACAGACTGTGGACATGCACAGGGGCCTAATGGGATGGACCCACAGGAGCTGAGAAGATGACCCATGTTGTTACAAGGTCATTCATGGTTTTCTTTGAAAGATCGTGGCGATGGGGCGATGTCCCTGACGACTGTAAGAATGCAAATGTCACCCTTATCTTCAAAAAGGGCAAGACAGAGGATCTGGGGAACCACAGGCCCATCAGCCTGAGCTTGATCAGGCAGTTAACTGTAAGAAGGAACTTCTTGACTGTGGGAGCGGTCAAACATTGTGCTTCTGTCAGGCACAGGTTGCTGAGAGAGGGTGTGGAGTTTCTATCCTTAGAGATACTCAAAACCCAACCAGACAAGGCCTTGAACCTGCTTTGAGCAGCTGGACTAGGTGGTCTCCAGAGGTGCCCTCACCCTACGCCATGCTCTGACCCTGCGAAATCTGCAGAATCTTGTGTGCACATTCAGTGTGAAAAAGATGGGAGATGTCTCCATTACACAGCACTGCCTTCCAGGGGTTCGGCAGACAGGCCACATTCA
Organism: Oxyruncus cristatus; assembly: GCA_013399855.1. Lineage (NCBI taxonomy): Eukaryota > Metazoa > Chordata > Aves > Passeriformes > Cotingidae > Oxyruncus > Oxyruncus cristatus. The sequence continues at coordinate 91,643 of VXAY01002872.1, read as the reverse complement.
GGGGAAGGAAAACAAGCAGCAACTCAACCAGCTGACTTAAAGCAACAAAAGTAGATGGACCACAGTGTGAACTCCCTCACTCAGAACCAACTCAGGAACAGACAGGTTAGAAGGTTTTCAGGGGAGGCTGGGAAAAGAACGACATCAAAGTAGTAAAAAGTGGAACATAGTAGATACACAGGTAAAAGTGAGAAAGATGAAGGGTCAGCACAGCTTTTGCAAAGTCTTGCCAGGCCTCACAAGCCAAACTGCGCTACCAAAACCCAAAACCATTGTGACATGGAACACTCAGATTCCAGTACTATGATGGTTCCTCACCACAGTGATAAGGCAGCATGAGTTTGGCAAGAAGGTCCTCAAATGGGTAAGTGGTTTGTGAAAAATGGGAAATACCTACATTTGAGTGCTGCAGGCTTAAGTTCAAAATAGACTCCCACTACCCAATTTACATGCCTACATGTCTCCCAGGACATAGATTCATGGAACAGAAGTAGATCACCACATGTCTTGGGAGTCCATCTTTTGTGCTGCTCTTCTCATTCATTTCTCTACATCCTTCCCTAAGGATGTTTTTTTCTAAAACTCTGGGGTAATGAAGAGACCATCTGTCATGGTTTAGCCCATTCCCCTCAGTTTTAGAGTAGAGAATGGTTGATTCCAGGTGAAATTACGGCTAAGTAGCCAATAGAGGGCTTCTCTGACGTCTCTACAAATTACATATTTAACACAAACCGGCAAAGAAGGGTTGTTGTTGTTGTGTTTGGTGTAGAAAGAAATTCGGAGCCATGATGTGAGTGAGGCAGCAGGGCCTCCCCCAGTGGGGGCCAGGCCCCCTCCTCCCCTGGCCTTGGGCCAGGGGCAGGCACAGCACCGAATCTTCTGGCCAAGGCATGTAGCAGAGTGGAGAGGAAACTCCAAAGAAAAACTGCTCGGTTGAGACGTTACAGAAGAAACTTCGGCCAGCAGAGAGCAGAGAAAAGCTTGAGATAAGACAGAAACTCCAAGGTCAGTGGAAAAGGAGGGAGTGCAGAGGCGAGGGGGAGCCCCCCCCTCTCTCCCTCCAGCAGGGGAAAAGACTTTAAAACTAAAACCCCTGCCAGCTGTGGAATGATTTGGAGAGAAGGAACTTTCATGTGGGTTTTTCCCCCAGAGGCCTGGATAGCCCGGGGAGGGCAGAGATGGCTTGAGGCCAAGATTGGATCACCTGAAAGTTGTATGTAGCAAGTTGCAAAAGAATTGCAGTCACAAAATGGTAGAGAAGCTGAGTGAATTCTCCTTTGAGGGGCTGAGCCCCTGACGACCTTGGGAGTTTTGTCCAAAAGATGAGCTTACACATGAGCCGTACACAAAGCCCCCCCCGTAGGAGGGGCCCGGTGCGAATGGGACCAGGTGTAATGGCGAGTGGGAGAGCGGTGGCCACTTGGAGTGCCAGCCGTGGCCGAGAGCCAAGATTGGGCGTCTGGCCAGAAGCAGAGAGTAAGAAGAATTCCAGAAGGGGAAAGAGAAGAAGCTACAAGCAGCAGAGCACAGCATCAGAAAGTGTTCTTGGGTGTGGACTGAGCCAAAGAAACCCAGAACCCCTGTGATCCCGGCGAGGGGTGGTGACTCTAAGGAAAACCTCCCCCCTCAAAACTCCTCGTGGAAGAAACTCCATGGAGCCCCAGATCCCGTGGTGATGACATGGTTAAACCCTCAGCAGCCATGGACAGGTGACTAGAGAAGTGGGAGGCAAACCTCCTTGCATTCCGATGGAGAGAGAGATTCGAACTGCGATGGTTTAGAACTGTTACCTTAAAGACTTTTTCCCTCCCTTCTCTTTCTTCCTCTGGACTGTTTTTTGAGGAAGAGAAGAAGGAGTGGCATTTGTACATATATAAGTTTGTTATTATAGGAAAACTAGTTAGAGTTGTTACATATATATAAGTATTTTCCCTTAGTTCTTATTGTGTAGCAATAAATCTTAGTATTAATCCCCATTTCAAGGAGATCTGTTTTGTCTGTGCAAACTCTTCCTGCTTATTAGCAAAATTTATGGGTTTATAAATACTGTGCAAAAAGCACCAAGGGCTAAACCTTGACACCATCATATTCCTGCTAAACTTATCCCAGCTCTCAGCTGCCTTTACAGTTGCACAGCTTTTCGCTGCTGTCAAAATTAAATCTCCTTTTGTGCAATCAGTGTCCCTTGCTTCTTACTCTATTTAGCCAGATCCCAGACAAAAGTCTATACCCAGTTTTCCAGTCTTCTCCAGTTTTTACTTCATTCTCCTCCTGTCAGCCCTGTTTTCTCAACAGCTGATGAATTTGTTCTCCTTGCTTCTGCACTCTTTGTCTCATCTGCATTTCACCAGAGCAGCTGCACCTAAAACTGGCATACATCTATTTCAGTAATACAGACGAACAGATGCTTCCTTTATAATTTACCAGATACTCTCCTGTTCCTATTTATCATTTTTTTGCTACAGCATGTCAATGAGTCGTGTTCAGCCTGGAATGAACTGCAGCCTCTGGACACTTCTCTGCAGAACTGCACTGGGTCTGATGATACTGCATCATCTGAAGACCTGAATCTCTCACTGCTGAAACTGCATCCTAATTTTTCCATGCCAGTACTTCAGCTCACCAAGGCAGTTTCAAACCAGAGCCCTGTCATTCTGCAAGTTTCCTGTTCCTCCTGGATTCCTGCTTATTATTTATTCCTTTATCCTAACTGCTAATAAAAATACCAACAAGCAACAGATTTCAGTAAGAACCCTACAAAACTCTTCTGAATAAATTCTCACATTCTGATAATTAACTGTCACATAAGTTCTCCTTTATAATTCTCTCACCAAATTTACATGTACCTCACCATAGACAGAGCTATCTAGCAACATACTCCCTTATCTTACTTGTGTGGGACAAAATTGAACATTTTTCTAAAGTCAAGATAAAGGATCCCACACCCACTGGGCCCACCACCCACTGCAACATGAAATCAGTGTGTTGACATGGTTGGTTTTGCCATGCTTGTGCTGCCTCTTTCATCTCATTATTTCTCCCATGTGTTCCACTTGTTCTGGTATACCCTTACAGAGAAGCTCAAGCTTCCCTCTGTCTAGAGCTCAGAAATCTCCTCTACCCTCTGAAGAGCCCTCAAAGACAGCCTGTTAATTGCTCTGAGTCAATTTCAGACAGTTCTTCATGTGTCATGCAGCCCGCACTAACTCCTCACACATCTGCCATGAGCACTGACTAGTATCCCTGCCGTAGTCCAAATTACCATTCATGCCTTCTTGCTTTTGCAGAAGAATTTAGCCAGGTTTGGGAAGGGCTCTGCATTTGTCCCTGCAAGAACCCAATGTGGCTAGAGGCTGTGACCCCTGTCAGGCAGGACTGCACTGATGAGCTGATCACAGGGTATGCCAAGCCAGTTGGGTGTCAACTCACTAGCTAAGCAACCAGTATCCCAATACCCACTGGGGTCCCCAGACTGGACTGCACGCAGGACAGAAGACTGCTTGTTCATAACACCCTGCCGGGGGTACAAGTTCTTCAGGATCTCCAAGCTTTTGCTCTCCTGAGGGAGAGGTTTCTCCAATGTATGAGACTAAGCTCCAGGTCCAGCACACCAAATATCTGTATCATTAGCAGATCACTCACAGAAAGTCTTATCCACAGCAAGAGGAGGCCTCCTGTCTCACCTGTGGCTGGATGCTGCTCCTACTATGGAAAGTCAGGCCTGCAGCACTGTGCAACCTCACAGCTCTCAGCAGGACAGGCTGTCCACACTGGGTTTTGCTCTGCACACTAAAAAATGGCTCTATGGTTCCCTACAGGCAAGAAGGGATGAAGAACACCTTCATCTTTTCCCCTGTGAGAAGCACCCCTTTTGAATTAGTTTCTGCATGCCAAGGGGGACCAGCAATACCGGTGTGATTGTATTAATATAATTACAGGCTTTAGCTTCAACTGAAAATGTATTCCCACATAAATAGGCCTGGAAAATCCAGTGGCAGTAACAGCGTAAGTAAAGGTGCCTGTGCTTTGCAGTACATGAAAAGCAACAGCTCTAGAAGTCCAGAAAGCAATTACAGCTCACACTTTACAGCTTGGCAGATAACTCTATCAATGCCATTTTTGTTTCTCCTTCCCTTTATTCCAGCCATAGCTCTTTAATTTCAAAATAGAAATTGTCTTTTCCTGCACAGGAAAGGGATGGGGAACAGCTCCCAGAAAACGGTTTCTTTGGAGCATTTATGTGCTCCTGCCAGTTCGATGACTTTGGCAAGTAACGTGTCATACACCTCTTAAGTCCAGCATGTCTGACTCTTGCCCTTGGCCAGTTGTTTCCCTGCACCCAGCAGCACAGTCAGAGGGTGGGCATACATCATACACCCCTGCTGCTCTACACCAGGCATTTCACTTGCTCTGGTGTGTCCATTTGCCACAGCCATACCATAGGCCAGCTTGCTGGGTCCGACCCTCATTCAGGCACCATTTTTCACTAATTTGATGCTCTCAGGTTTACGTTCTTGAGATTGCGCTTTTTTCAAAAATCCACCCACGTGCTTCCATCTCCAAAGTTTCAAAATGTAATATGAGTATGCCCTCAAGAAGGCAACCCTGAAGGCAAACAAAGGAATGTCAGTGTTATCTACAATTTGTAAGACACACACTTACGGAACAATCTCCTGTCTTTTACAGATGTTTTACCACGGTTTGTGTTGAGCTACTGCTTCAAGGCAAAATCGGAGCCCTCACAACTTCATCACCAGACACCAGCCTCCTGAGTCAGATGCCAACTAAGCACAGACCATTTTGTTTCTGGTCTAGCTTCTCTCAAACCTACCACACCAATGAGTTTGTGAGGCTCATTGCTTAAGTGAGGCTCCCCTCCAAGCCTCCAAGCCATGGACATTCTCCAAGGCGTATCTGCAAGACAGTAGGTCACACACCCCTGGATGCACCTTGCCATCCAAATTCCAATTCTACGTTATAGCACTATCAAGCAGAAATTACCGGTAATAAATTCCTTTGGATCCAAAGTCAACAGACATGATTATATAGCAAGCCAGAGCTTTAAATACCACCTGCACCTCAAACAATACTTTGCAATACAAGCTCAGAGGCTACAGGTTTATTGTTACGAGAGTAATAAACAACACGGATATGGTGTCTTTCACCTCTCTGTTCATGGTTTGGTTCCACCTAAAGCAAGGTGGGTGGAACCTCCATTGAGAGTATGTCTCTTCCACAACTATGGTCCCAGAAGCAAACTCCTTCCTGCAAAGCTGTTGCCTTGGAGGTGAGATTTATCAGTTCAGAGTACTCAGACAGACAACCCAAACACTAGACCACAGTCTTGACCATGGCACTTGACAGCCAGCTGCTAACAGAGAGTGAGCAGAGCTACAGAAAGAGACAGGTTCCCAGGCTAGCTTTTTATGCACTCAGTCCCCAGACTAGTGCCAACTAGTCACTCCCCACATCTAGGTAACTGCCTGTAGTTAGTTTAGAAAACAAGGTCTGCCTTGCTGAGTCCGGTAAGATCTTCTCCCCACCAAATGTGATGCAGCATTAACAGAGAATCCAAAGTGGGACAGTTACTGCAGACACCTGACCCTCGACAGGGAAGCAGTTTAAATTGCTGCCACATGAATACTGAGTTACTGGTGAAGTCCTGCAAACAGGACCAGCCTAGCAAGCAGTTCGGTATGAATAATGCATTAAAAAAAAAAAAAAAAAGAAAAAAAAGCTGGGAGTAGTTTGTAAACAAGAAAGGAGGTGGAGAGCCATTAACTAAGTGATCTGCATTCCTCGATTTGCTTTATCAATCTCAGTATTCAAAAAAAAAGCGTAAGAGCAGTCCAGACTCTCTAGTGAATCAACAAAACCACACAAAGGACTGTACCACTCCTCTCAGCCTCCAGGCTGTGCATTAGCTTTTAGCTACCGTATCTACCACATGAATAATGTAGCAAGTCGTCCAGAGCATCTGTACTCCAATCAATCCACAGCAGCAAATAAAAACCTTTCAGCACGCCTTTCTATCAGGCAGCAGGACCTTTTTACAGCTGCTCAGAGGCATATCCTTGGAAAAACAACCCTATCTGTGACCAGAGCTGGAAGCCTTTTAAATCGGCCAGCTGGGAACCAGGCTTTTAAATCAGCCATCCTGCGATGGGCCTCGATTTTATCAATTGCCTTTCTTTGTCTTTTGTTTCATAAGGATCCACACCCACCGTTCCGGGGCTCAGATTAAGGGAGCTCAGACTAAGATTGCAGTTGGCTTTCGGAAACAGACAAGTGCCACTCCCCAAAATCAGCAGATCACAGCCTGCAGCCTGCCCTTCCCAAGAGGGACAAGGTGGCCTCACCAGCCACACAGTACACCCCCCCATCCTTCTCCTGTGCTATAAAGCAGCCTCTACCATTCCCTAATGTGGGAGTATGAGTAAAGAGCTTTCACCAAACCAAGCAGCAGTCATACGCTCAAATCTCTGTATTTTCAGAGGCAGAGCAGGTGATGGAAAGTGGCACTTTGTCCTTCACTAATGCTAGTTTGAATATTGGTCTTCAGCAAAAGGACAAAGGTCCCTTCTCCTTGGCAGTCCACCAGGAGTTGTAGGAACTGCTCCTGTCACCTCATTTCAGCTGCACAACATGAAGGCTACTGGCTACATGCTGCTGGTGCAAATGGACTAGGATTTGCAGAGATGGTGGGGGACAAAATGACAACAGCAAGCAAGATCTCAAAGAACACATTCCAGATGTGTGTTATCTCTCATCAGAAAACTCAGCTCTAAATAATACTCCAAAATATTTGCAGTTCTCTGGCACAGCAAGGATACTTAAATATGGTGCCCTGGAAGGCTGGTTGTGAAAGAACAGCTCTACCTGTAGTATAAACATTGCACAATACAGAGGACATGAAGTAGGAAGGTGAAGGAGTCACTCAAGATTAAAATAATGAGTTGATTTCCTCGTGCTCAAAACAGCGAGGTCAATATCTTTCTCTGAGCAGCCACAGCAGCCCCTCTTGCCCCTTATTTTTGGTGCACGATGGCCAGGGCAGGACATGAGGTCTCACATGTGGCCCTGGAAGAAGACATGTCAGACCTTCCCCCACGCTAGCACTAGGTCAGATCTTACAGAGAAGGGTGGACACAGCCTCAGGAGAGGTGAGACAGTGGTTCCTCCACTGATATAGGCATCTTCTGCTTGGACGACAAGCCGAAGGAGATTCCAGCACTTTTGCCTCCCCCACTTACTGGCTGGGACCAGGGAAGGCAAACATTGCATAGAGACTTAGCCTGTAAGAACAGCAAGACTCCAGAAACCCACTGCAGCCTTGCACTCCACAAACAGTGGAGTCTCCACATTGTCTGTCTTGGAGCATCTTTCTCATTGAGGGACCCCAAGCCAGCTGACCAAAGCCCCAAGCCCGGGAAAATGCACACCGTGCAAATTGTGTTCACATTGAAAGATACACCAAGTGTTGTGGACCTCAAAATAATTTTAAGCACATATGTCCAGGGGCAGACAAGGGCTGCCAGAAGTGAGTGGAACAAGGCCACTCTCCACAAGACAAGGTTGAGACAGCAGAAATCCAGTGGCCATCCTGGATGAGCTTTCTAACTGCATTTTTATTCAGTCACAATTTGAAACCACAATGCACTCCCCAAGGCAGGTAGCAATGCCAAATGGGTTCCAGCATAATAACTCCCTGATGGTGACACCCGTTTATGCTATTGCCACATCCCCACCAACTGGTATTTCTCCATGGGTTTGCTCTTCTCTCGTGCTGGTGCAGCAGGGAGATGGATAAGGCAGCACATGTGCCTCACAAAAATAGCTCAGCCAGGTTATTTTTAACTGGGTCATCCCAGCACAGCCAGCAGCAATGGCGAGGAGCAGTGAAGAAAGCAAAGAGAAAACTGGCAGAGACCACAGCTTTAGGCAGCTTCCAAGAGGCCCATACTTTCCTGTCACCCGATCTGGTGAAGAATCCAAGATTGTGTTTTGGGTAGGATCACCCAGAACATTGTGAAGTGCACATCATGAAGTACTGGCTGAATTGTCACCTGTTCTTTATTTTATTGCTGTGGTCACTTCCAAACCTGATCCCAGATGTATCTTGAGCCTCCCCTGGGACAAGTAAAAGAAGCAAAAATAAATTACAACAAAACACATAGAATCACATGAACAAATCAGGCCAGAAGGCACATCTGGAGGTCCTGAGTTCTGTCCTCAACCCCCAGCAAAGCTCACTACAAGAGCAGGTCATGTTGCTCAGACTGTCCAGCTGAGTTTGGAAGACTGAAGAGGAGGGAGATCTCACTGGCCTGCTTGGGAAACCTGCCTGCCTAGAGTCTTATGGAGAAACCCAGGCTGCAGTTGGCCTGCAGGGTTACCCAGATGACTCTGGTCAGACTTGCTGCCCACCAGGACCCTCACAGCCTTCACTGAAGAGCTGCTCTCTTCACTGCAGGGAGCTGTTACACATCAGGGGCAGAAGTTGACATTTTTTTCCTGGGACTGTTTACCCCTCATGATAGGCATAAAGCACTCCGGGAGCCTCCAGATCACTTAGGAAGCCCAAGGGCTGTGAAGTGCCTATGGAGGGTCTGTTGCCAAACTTTGGACTTCCCTGCAAAGGCCAGACAAGCATCACTCTTCCCATGAGCAACCTCGCTTCACCCTGGAGCAAGGGAGCCTGAGGCACCTGTAGCACCATCACTGTCACTCCGCTGCCAAGGGTGCCTGGAGCTCCGCTTCCTGAAGATTCACATCTCTCACTCAGGCACAGGGAGTGAAACACCAGAATTGCCCCCAGTCACAGGAGAAGTGTCTTCATTAATATTTTTTAGCCAGCATCAGTTAGAAATCAAGCTCAAGTGCATGGCCCCACCTTCAGTGAGTGTGAAGATGCTTGTGCTCAATCAGTGCAAAGTCAATTTGTGCATCTCAAGAGGGACAGGAGAATCCTCCAGGGATGATCCCATCCTTGGTGGAAACACCTTTTTTTGGCAGTTCAACTTCTCCCTTCACCCATCCCTTGTCTGATTCATGTGATGCCCATACTCTGCAAGCTCTGACAGAAAGAAAGATGATGAGTTGAGGACACAAATAGGTTCAGTCAACATGGCCTTTACAAAATACCATAGTGGGTCAGGAAGTATGAAAGATTAGAAAAACCCAAAATTACCCCAAAACTCAGTTCAGTTTCATTAGGCTTATCAGAGCTTCCAGGAAGGGCCAGAGGCAGTATGACTGAAGCAGATGATGGGGCCACCCCAGCCTCTTTGGAGAGTAAGCCCCTCCTTCCTCTGGTTCACCTCCAGCTTTCCGAGATAGCCTGTGTACAGAAAGATAAAGCCAACTTGCCTGCATTCTCCAGAGACAATACGCTCTTTCAGTCTGCTGGTTACCTGGGCAGCAAAGAAAATATTATTGCTTATCAACTTCCTTGTAAGTGCTTCTAATGTGCTTCTGAATTCAACGAGAGGGCAAATTCCACCTGACAGAGCTTTTATACGCTGGCAAGATCCTGCTTCATTACAAAAGAAAAGCAAATACAACAACCCTCGTTCAAAGACCAATAAAAACTGGAAGCCTAATCTGCCCCCTCCAACCTGCAAAAACTTGGTCTAAAAAACACATTGCCACATTTATTGTAAGAAAGACAGCCTTGAAAAACCTGTCATCGGATACTCCACAAGCTCAGCAGTTTCTTCTGAAACTAGAACACCATTCTTTCGCTCCTCTATTACACAGAAAGAAGCTTCCTGCTATCCAAGACCAAGCTGGCTTCTGAGTTTCAGGAACCGAAGTTCAGCCCAAAGTTGAAAAGATGCAGCTGGGTCTCAGTAACCTGCCGTGTTGTTTGGGAAGATCACGACTCTTGGTCCCACTGCTCTTTACTGTGAGGCCTAAGCATGCCTGCAGACATCTGGCAGAGCAGGTGTCTCTTCGAATGGCTACCATACAAAAGAGGCTTTCCTTGTAAAGGAAATCCTTGCAAAGCTGAGCATCACTGATTCAAGGACATTGCCCAACTTCAGGGAATCCCACAATCTTGGTTACTTGGCCAAGGAGTCCAAGTGGGCTAGCCAGATTTCTCTTCAAACCTCTCCTGCCTACCTGAGGAGTTGTGGTCATTACCAGAACACAGATATGTCAGGAAATCTGAAGTGGCCAACAGGATGGTGAGGCAATGGAAATACACCAAGTGCAGATGTTTCTCCTGAGTTCTGTGAAGGTTTGGAGGTTACACACTCCACCTGAATGTCTCAAGATACAGCTCTTCCATGTAACGTGATGTAGTTTAACTGCACTCCCTCATGGTAGAAGCTTTGTGCACTAACCAGTCCACAGGTTAGAACACTTGCAGGATGTGATGAGATCCTGGCCAGTGAGACTAAGCCTGGATCTCATCTCTGAAGCTGCCTGAGAAAACTGAGGAAGATAACCAGGTGAAAATGGAAAGTGCTAAAGACCTGGGAGGCACTAACACGGTTCTGCCTTGTCTGAACAGGAAAGCACAAGCACAGATGCAAANCCCCCCCCCCCCCCCGATGGTCTCCAGTCCAGCCTCACAGTCAGCCTGCCCACAGATCTAAGTCAGGGCAGATGTGGAGCCTTTAACATCCCCAAGGATGATGGCCTCCACCTGCCTGGTCCCAGGGATGTACAGCCCTCTTGAGGACACAGCTTTCTCTAATGTCTGACCTACTTCCCTCCAGCTGCAGCTTGCTCTCTTTTCTCCTTGTTACACTGTCTGTGCCAAGGAGAGTATGGGTCTACAATTGTCCTCCAGGAGTTGTATCCGGATGTTTAGTAACTGGGTTTGGCAGCAAAAGACAGAGGTACCTACTACCATAGACCAGAGAAGAACCAGCTGTCAGTTTCCTAGTTGTGAGCCAGAATTAAAGAGAAATGGTCCCTGTCCTTTTGGGAGCAACGACAGCAAGGGTTTGTTCATTGAGAGGCAGCAGGGACAGCATCAGAGGTATTCTCTGAAGCCCATAACTAAGAGTTCTTCCACCTCCCTTGCAGCATCACCTGCATGCAAAAAAACATTAAGGGGCCCACACAAAAGAGAACTGTGGGAAACTCTCCCACACCCGTGCAGCACTGAATTGGTTTATGATTCCAGTTGAGGCTTTTTTCTTTGACTGGCTGATTAAATCAGAATTGACATCTCTCTGTTCTCCAGAAAACTCCTGACACAGTTTTGAGCTCTGTAACAGCAGGTGCCAGTTATGTGACACATGACAAGCCAGAAAGAGAGTCTGGCAAAGGCAAGTGTTACAGACACAACAGCCAATGTTTTCTTCCATCATGTCACAGAATCACAGAATATTGGAAGGAACCCATGAGGACCATCAAGTCCAATTCCTGGCCCTGCGTAGAACACCCCAAGAATCATGCCATGTGCCTGAGAGTGTTGTCCAAATGCTTCTTGAATGCTGTTGGGCTGATATCCAGCCTAAACCTCCCTCAAACCAGCTTCATGCTGTTTCCTCAAGTCCTGTCACTGGTTATGAGTGTGCCCTTCCTCTTCCGCTCACGAGGAAGTTGTAACTGCAATGAGGTCTCCCCTCAGTCTCCTCTTCTCCAGGTTGAACAGACCAAGTGACCTCAGCCACTCCTCATAAGACCCTTTACTACCCTCCAGATCCTTCATCATCTTTGTTGCCCTCCTTTGGATTCTGTCTAATACTTTAATGTCCTTTTTATACTGAGTACCCAAAACTGCCACAATATTCAAGGTGAGGCCGCCCCAGGTCAGAGCAGAGCGGGACAATCCCCTCCCTCAGCCCACTGCTGATGCTTTGCCTGGTGCCCCCCAGGACAGGGTTGGCCCTTCTGGCTGCCAGGGCACTGCTGACTCACATTCAACTGGCCATCGACCAGGACCCTCAGGACCCTTTCTGCAGCTCTGCTCTCCATCTTCTCATTCCTCAATGTGTATAAAAATCCAGAGCTGCCCCATCCCACTTGCAGAATCCGGTACTTCCACTTATTAAACTTCATATGGTTGGTGATTGCCCAGTCCTCTAATTTACTAAGGTCTCTGCAAGGCCTCTGCCCTCGAGGGAGTTGACAGCTACTCCCAATTTAGTGTCATCAGAAGATTTACTTAGTATCCCTTCCAGTCCTGCATGCAAGTCGTTAATGAAGACGTTGAGGAGCACAAGGCCTAGGATGGAGCCCTGTGGAACCCTAATAGTGACAGGCCACTGGCCTGATGTTACCTCACTGTGATGCATGGTACCCCATACATCACAAGTTTTAAAATCAATTCACCATTTAGAGCAGAGTTCAGTTTTACTCTTTCTGGTTTTCAGTCTGGCTTTGATTGATGCTGAGTAAGTGGGAGGATTACACATGATTTCCCTGCCAGGGAAATGAGGTTCTGTGCCCATTCATTCACCCGCTGGGTTTGGCAAATGCAGTTTCTGAGAAACCAGTGCCATCCCTCTGAAACAAATTCATCAGTGCAAGCACAGAAGTAATATTTGGTTCACACTGGGAGCACAGGTTTGGAGCAAATCTGCTTTTTGCTGCCATTCACTGCACTCCAGTTTGCATTGCAAAGTCATCTTGGAGCATGCAAATAGGATTCCTTCCAGATGAAATTAAAATCATTCCAGGATCAGAACCCAGTGCTAATGGGACCAGCTGAGTCAAATTAAAACATCCAAAATGCCAGTAGATATGAAAAGTCCTGGTACCACCTCTTTCGCTCCACAGATCTACTTTTTTTGCACTCGGCTTTTCTTGTTGTTATAGTTAACAGAGAGGTGAGGTCTGTCACTGCCCACTTTTCCATAGACATCACTCTCTGTTTGACATTCAGCCTTGCTTGTCATCATATACACTATTTTCTTTACCTCCTCCCCCTCCAAGTATTGCACTCTTAAACCACGACATACTGCTTTTAGATGTTCCTCCATCTCTGATCATTCCATTCAGCACCACTGCTCTTCTCTGTCACCAGTCTCACTCTTCACACCTCTCCATCTTCACACCTTCTAGCAATGAAGATCAGCCTCTCCTCCCATGTAGTAGTAGTTTATTTACTACATATTTCATGCCTGCCGGCCTTCTTACGCATCTTCAGTACAAGTTTTCATCATCTTCCAGCTTTGTCCCACTGCACCAGCCCGCTCTTTAACCCTTCCAGCCAGGGAGCACCCCTGACAATACCTCCACATCCCAGCAGAGCTCACTGCTACAGGCTCTCTCTTCCTCTACCACTGCCACTCTCCATGCCAGCCTATCTCTCCAGCATAACTGATTCCACACCGACAAACTGAGCTTTTTCTATGCCTTTGAGTCAGCTCTGGGCATCTGTGCCTCACAGCCTTTTGAGTCAAAGGCTTATCTGTCTGTTTAGCCAGCCCTAATGGATTTTCCGCCTGCAGATTCATCTAATGGCTCTTCTTGAACCACATCTCCAGCACCCTGTGTCAATGAGCTCCACTGTTTATCTGCATCCTGTAGTTCCTGGGCAATGATAAACAGAGGAATAATCGCTCCCTATGTGAACTCTCCATACCATCATACTACCATATGTCAAAAGCCATATGTCATATCCCTTTTCAGGCATCTACCAGGTCCTCAATGAGGTGCAGAAGCTGGCATTGCATGAGACATTAAAGACACAGTTGCACTGTAGGGGTATCCAGACAGGATTTGATCTTTCCACAGTGCCAGAAAGGAGGGATGGGAAAAAAAAAAAAAAAAGGAAAGGTAGAGCAGCCCTTGAAGTCTCGCTATGAATTAAAGCAGCATTTTGAACTCCTGACATAATGTAGGCCAGGCAGTTTGGGATGCTATTTCCAAGCCTTAGGCAGTAAAAACAAAGACTGTGTGAAGAAGAGTGAGAAGAAAAGCACCAGGCAAGACAACCTAGGCCTCACTGCAGCTGACTGAATATACAGTTTTCTCTGGACATCTTATATGCATTCACGAAATTACATCTGCATCTAGGGCTTTCCAGTACCAGAGAGTCTTCAGGCTCCAGGAAACTTCTGAAGACTGCTCAGAGCCGGAGGAGAGTCAGCGCCATGCTCAGAGCTCAGCCAGAGATGGCAGCAAGTGGGAAGAGTCCCACAGCAGGCTGGAGGGCTGCAGGTGAGTGCAATGACTGCCCGCCGTGACACCGTTATGCCAGGGAACTCCAGGCACAGGAAGGAGAGCAGATATGGAAGTAAAGAAAGGGGAAGTTTTTTAGAAAGAGCTCAAAATAAAGATCTGAGTTCCCTGGGGAAGACTTGCTTTTCTGCAGGAGTTGAAGACACTTGCGGATTTACAGAATGACAGACTAACACACAGTGCAGTCATCTGCCTGTACTGGCACTGGCCAGTGGCACCAGTGGAAGCAGAACCCTACAACAATGAAAGGTGTATGAAACACTTCCAGTGCCATGTGTGGCATCTTCCAAACCCACACAACAGACAGAAATTAGAGTATAAATACTGCTGCCTTCTTTTTTTTAAACCTAAGACAAGCTGTCATGAAGTCACAGAGAAGTTCATGTTGCAAGTCATGCTGTCAGGTAAGGAAGAATAGGTAGGACACTGTAAAGCTCTTCTGAAATACACAAAACCATACACAAGATAATGACTGGTTTCCTTGGTTTCTCAAATTGAAAGAGAAATCATCACTTCAGTTCCCTCTTTACACATCAAACACCTATTCTCAATTAAGCTCAAGAAGTCCTGTTTTACCAACAGCCCACAGAGGGTTGGACACCAAAACAAAGCTCCCAACACAAAGATTCCCCAAGCTAACAGCAAGATGAGCTTTATTGAAATGAGTTTTTTTGAAACCTCAAGGATGACCACAATATACTCAAGGACATCCTTTGATATTTTGTCTCAGTTCAATGAATGAACCCATAAAGCAGATACATGTTCTGCAGCAGAAAGTTAAGGATTCTTACCACTCATCCAAGTTCAACATTTATGATGAGTGTTGGGAAAGAAGCACGGGACATATGGACCAAGGAAGACTTTCCAGGTGGACTTTAGCTAGGGGTTTCCTTGGTTTAACTCCTTGAAACTTTCATTCCTAATATCATTACCAGGTTTTTGCTTCTAATACCATGATAGAATCACAGGCAAATTTAGGTTGGAAGGGGCCTCTGAGGGTCAGTGGTACAAATGTCCTGTCAAAGCAGGGTCAGCCTTTAAATCAAGCTGTTTCTTGGGGCCTTGTCCATGTGAATTCTGAAAATCTCCAAAGATGGAGGTACTACTACAGGCAAGCAAATCATCCTGCTAAGCCTCTGTCTGGCTAATAGTTGTGACCACAGTCAGTCAACATACAAATCACAAAGGCAGGTACTGGTCCAACACAGTGCTCTGCCTCCCAAAGGATGACTCACGTACCCCTCCCTCTCCAGATCTCCAGACAACACAGCAGGTGAAGTTCTTTTCCAGTTACAATGTCCAAAGTGGCTCAGAGGACTCCTGCCTTCAAACTGCCATCTCTACAGCGACCATAAAACAAAACTCAGGAGAGAAAGCTAGCTATTGCTTTAGGGAACAAGAATATCACCTTGGGGCCCTAAAGGCAGAGCACAGCAGAACATGCTGAGAGCGTGGAGAGAGAAGTGTATGCTCTTCACTATGAAGAGATGGGATGCTCTAGGGTGACAAGATGGGGAAAGAAACTTCTGCAGGATGCCAGGTAGCTGTTGTTGTTTTGGTGCCTGCTAATGGCAGACTGAGAGATGTAACCTACTTCCAGAGAACACTGCTGTCTGCCCTGAGTGACAGTGGCCATTCAATGAAGAGCTGGACTTGATGATCCTTGTGGGTCTCTTCCAACTCGGAGTATTCTGTGATTCTGTGATTTAGAAAATCATGTTGTTCAGGTTCCTACCAATGCATTATCCTGGGAAGCTCTTTCCATGATTCCTCCTCTTTGCTGCTAAAAACACAACTGCCTTATTATTTTGCCATGTAATAACTTCGGCTTCCAGCTACTGGCTCTCACTCTGGTTTGTCAGCCAGACTGAAGAATCTATTATCTATAAAGACAAAAGAGGATTCTGATCTTTTCAACTCCACAGGAACCCAGAGATTTCACCAAAATACAACCTGGGCACTAAGAAGGACAAAAGTGTGAACTTTCCACATGAGTTTTTACCTATAAAAATCTCCGTGAGGGTTGGGTTTTTCCGCTCCAAGACTTGGTTTGCCTGGCAGGGTGCATCACACCCATAGCTACAGCACAGGGGAGTAATGTATGGCAGGGTGCATAAGGAATCAAAAAGATGCAAGGGGCTGTAAAGTCAAGCCCTTCAACCCCTATTAAGCCCTCAAATGAGTGCCATGATTTTTAAAACAGTGAGATACTGAGCTCCTATTGATTTCTGTGGAAGCTGCTGGATGCCAGGCTATCATTAGCAAAATCAATCTTTTCAATTAAGACTCAGGCATCACTTACTGACATCAAGACGTTTTCAAATTCAAAGAGAAACATGAACCAGAGCATGATCACAGGCAGGAGGGGTCAGAAGAGAGACTCTGATCCTCCCTGACTGTAAGGAAAAGAGTCTCTGTACACAGAAAGAGCTGAATATTACAAGAGCAGGCACTTGGAGCAATGCTATTCTGATTTTGTTTTTGTTCCTCTATGTGTGCGTTTTGGTATTCAAATTAAATTAGAGAAAATGGCAGGGAAAAATAATGTGAACTAATTACATTTAAGTAGATGTTAGCAAGACAACCTTTGACTTCTTCTATTTGTCTGTTACAATTAAAGAGCTGCCTGGGTTCTCTGTGCCTATTAACCTGCAATTCTGTTGCCAGCACAGGCTCCTTTTAGAGGGCAAATAGAATGGAAGAAACCAGAGGATGAGGAAGATTGGTCCCTCCTGGCATCATTCACATTACAGGCAGTATTCCTAACAACATCAGTGTGAGCTTTCTTAGAAAGGAACACTGCAACTCTGCCAGCAATTCAGGCAAAACAGCAGTTACACTTTTCTGAGGCAATATATGTTTTATATTTTTCAAGACTTATGTATTCTTGCTCAGGGAAAACACTGTGAAACACTGGTTTAAACAACTGGGTTTAAATAATCTCACCTATAACCATGTGGAAAGTGCCTGAGAGTTGAACAGCACTGGCAGAGCCAAACTTTCTGCAGCCTGGAAAGCAAAACTCCACAGACACCTGATGGGAGAAGAGCTATGGTGCTACAGAATCCAGCACAGATCAATGGTGTGACAATGACACTTGGTGGCATTCAGGGGCAGCACCACTTCAAGGGTCCTTCTCGCAGATTGGCAAATTCCTATGTGCAAACACTCCCTGGCTAAACAAGACCCGTGTGAGGCTGGAGTAGGACAGGCAGAGTCAGGAGAGATCCACTGCTCCCAATCCTGTGCTTCCATGTGCTCCCTTTTGCCTGCTGTGTCAATCCATATCCCAGCCCCAAGAGAAAGCCGTGTCTGAGAAAACAGCCCTTGTCCACCAAGCATTACTCATGCACCCTGCCATGGATTCTCAGAAATCCTGGGGTGGGATCCAGAGCTTTCCAACTCTCCCAAGGAGTATTTCAGCCCTCTGCACAGGCGCTCTGCAAGGCAAGCGTGAATCACATTATCTGTAGAGCAAGGACTGATTGATTTCTGCTCTTGGGAGTAAGCCCAGTACTTGTCTTGGCTCCCCCTTGCACCTTTTTTCTGACTGTCTCTGCTCTACTCTATGTACAAGCTGGAGCCAAGAGGCTCATATTTCCTTTACTAGTACAACCCTGCCATGGGCAGCCTTGCCCAAGTCACCTTTTCCTGGGAGGAGCTCTCCCCTAGTGTTTACTCCCCTCCTTGTTTAAGCACAGCTCCAAGAACTGCAGGAGGAAGAACAAGATGGAGTTTTGCCTCTCCTGCCTTCCTGCAAGCTATCTAATCAGCTTCCTTGGACTTTGTTTTAATCTCGGTGATAAAAATGCCACAATTGCTGGGAGTTTCTGCTGCTTTGTCTTCCTTATTATTTTCCTAGGTGACTTTGTCCCACAGAAGGAGAGAGGCAGAGCAGAGTCATCTGCAGAAGACCTCCTCTCTACAGATAAGAATCCATGTTTCCTGGCACAGAGCAAAAGAGCATAGAAATTCACAAGACTGGAAAGAAACTCCTCCACAAACCAGAGCTGTGAAGGGTGCTTGAAAGAAAGAGGAAGAGAGAGAAGCCAAACTTCGGGCACTGCTCTGGAAAATCTGAAGCGGTGTGAAACAGAGCAGGGGGAGAGTCAACAGGGGAAGAGAGAACAGAGTTTGGAGCTGCACACCATCATAGGTCCTACCATTGGCAGCAGCATGTCTCCAAGCTTTAGAAAGGGTTTTGCTTGGCTGAGGGTCAGAAAGTCCTCTTTGTGAATTTTAAAGTGCTTTGGAAATAGTAAGCATCAGCATTACCCTAATAGAGCCCCGCAGGGTGTATTTTCAACATGGGGAATTGCTGGCAAGCCTGTAATACCGCAGAGGGGAAATCCCTGGAAATACTAGGCCAGTCTGGCTTCTACTTACAAGCCAGTATAACCGTGTGAGTGTCAAATCCCCTCAGCCCATATACAGCCTCCTGGATGATCTAAAGGTCTTTCCTGTTTCTCCTGCGGAGAGGCAGAAGGCGCGTCAGCGTAACTGGTATGTGCTGCAGGCAGTTTGCCTCAGTCAGCTCTCTGCAGCCAGAGCAGCTTAACATGCACTTACAGGAAGCCAGATAATGACTACATGTGAAACAACTCACTGCATTATCGCTCTGGTGTTTTCTTGCCACAGGAGCAAGAGACCAGACTGTCTGTGTTCCAGTTGTGTATCAAGACGTGGGCAGAGACAGCTGTTTCCAAGGACAGCCGCTGTCCAGCCTCACCAGGGATGGATTCACAGGTGTCCTTGGCTCTGAGCAGGAGGTTTAGTCGCAAGGTCCTAGGCAGCCACCCGCCCAGACATCAGCCCACTGGCCAACTGTAACACTGACTACCATTTTATTGCCGTAAAAGACAGATGGTGTTTATAACTGGCAGAAGGGAATACTCAGATAAGGTGGCGGGGCTTTGCAGGTTTTTTTTTGTTGAAGAAAACACTTTGAGCAAACTTCCTTGGAGCAGATTTATTTATGAGAGTTGAAGAACAGGGTCTGGCCCTTAAGGATCTGCTGAGTTCCCTTGGACCAACCAAGAGTGGACGGTGGGGAAATCATCTGGGACATTCTCCCTCTACCCTGTTTCTTCACAGAAAGCCTCTGTCATACCCTGTGACAACCCACACCCCAACAGTTTCCCCACCAAAATCCCTGCCATGGAAATCAGGACCCCAACAGAGTGGGATGAAGACTTCATGTTATGCACCCACTGTGGGCCAAGGAATACAAAAATATCAGAGGAAGCAAACTGAACACAATTTATGAGGAGCTACAAGGTCGTGCATAAAATCTACCTTAGCTTCCCTCCAAGGCAGGGTCTCCCACTCCAAAGCATCACCTTTGCTTCTGGGATTTGCCAAAGCCTTCAGTTCTCTGCCTAACTCTCTGTAACACTGAAGCACCTGGGCACCTGCAGATCACAGCACAGGGACCTGCTCTATACTGAACTATTCATCCCCAAAACACAGCCCACACAGCATTCAAGCATCTGGCAGTCCAGACAGCCCACAGGCAAGGGAGAACTGCCCTTGCAGAGGCACCACAAACCTGCTCCAGAGACAGCAGGCTGCCCAGTGCCAACCAAACTAGAAAGAAACTCACAGAAACCTGCCACAGAGTCAGGCAACAGAAAATCCGTTCATTGTCCAGCTGGTAACAAATGTAGCAGACACAGAAACATTAAAAATATTATCCATTACTAAAATCTGCAGAGTAAGAAAACTGCTCAGAGGGGACAAACCAACATACTTGACAGACAGGCAGAAATTACCCAGGCAGAAAAAGAGAGTAAGAAAAACACCATACCTGGAGATGCCACGACCTGCTACCAGGAAATCCACCTGCTGCACCAGATCAGCCAGCAACCAGGTGGGTCAATGGGATGAACAATGCTGCTGGCCAGGCAGGTGCAGCTGCCACACAGAGGGCAGTGCTCTCCCTCATCCCCTGGTCTTGCACAACAGGCACACTCATGCAGAGCTATTTTGCTTCAGAGGAAGAGAAGTCAGGAGGAGCTTAGGGCAGAGCTGGGGTACAGGCAGCAGAATTCACAGAATCACAGAATATTCTGAGTTGGTAGGGACACACAAGGATCATTGGGTCCAACCCTTAAGTGAATGGCCCGTTGTCCGTCTCTTTGTCCAAACATCACCAGTGCCTCAGTCTCATGTTTCCCAGGTCTGTGGCAGCTCTACAGAGATAATTGGCTTTGATATGTTGCTACGGACTAATAGATAGAATGAATTTGAAACACCTCTTATCTAAACTATAATAATAGCTGTCATAATGTTAATTCACCAAACAACATCAGCACAGATGAAAACACCTCCTTTTTCCCTTGCCTTTAAGAAGCAACCAGCTCTCCCCTCTCCAGCCTCCCAAAGCTCTAGAGTTTCCTGAAATGCTCACAACCAAAACATGAACTCCCTTGTGCCTCCATCAGTCACTCCCTATCTCTGATGAAACCAGGAGAGATCAGAGCTCTCCAAAGAGGGCATAGCCAGTGGGAGAACAAAGGGAACAGCAGGGCTACACAGGCTGCTCCTTTGTTAACCCACTGGGGAGCCTGCATTGAGAAGCTTAAAATGCATCCAACAGCCAACCTTCTCCCAGATGTTCTCTGAATCCTCTCGAGCAGCCAAGGGGCCAGAAGAGGCTAGTTCCCTTTACAAGGACTGCAGCAAACACTGTCTTCTTAGAAGGTGTAAGTGAACGGGGCTGGGGTGGGGTGGGAATCAGGAACAGACAAGATGCTCCAGAGCAAGACAAGGAGGGCACCACTCCCTGCAGAGTGAACAATGATGTTCATCAAGACACACTACACATAGCTGACCTCCCCAGGCCATCGGTGCAAAGTGCTGTGGTTGTTACCTATCCCTTTGCAACAGACTGCCTTAGCCCCTGACAGAGCTGCGGCATGGAAGCAGTCCTCCAAAGCTGTGTCACCTAAAAGTAAGACCTCTTCAAGGGATTGCCCTGAAGGGGGAACTGGCACCAGGAGATCCTGATGCCAGAGAATCGTTACGTGGCTGTCACCATGCTCAGTGCAAGATGTGACCTGCCCTGACAACAGGCACCCAAATTCCCCATGACTACGGCACAGAAAGGCCAAATTCAACCCCTCACACACACAGCCATAGATAAGGTTTCTCTCTGTATAATAAGCAAAGTTACACAGGTGCCAAGCCGTGCCACCCGTGGCCCCGGCTGGCAGGCGGAGGCGCAGCCTTCCCGGGCAGGCAGCGGAATGCCCCGGCTCGGCACGAAGCCCTGTTGCTCCGCGCACCGGCGGCACCTCGGAGCGGGGCGGGCCGGCCGCAGACCCCCGGGCCGGCTG
>VXAY01002872.1:45216-69581 GCA_013399855.1 Oxyruncus cristatus | reverse complement strand
ACGGGCCCGGCCCCCGGGCGCAGCCTGCAGTGGGCGGCGTGGGGTTCGCGCTGGTGATGCCGCGGGGAGAGTCCCTCCGCAACCACTGCAAGGTGCGCGGGCGGCTCTCCCTACCCCGGCCTTGGGAGCCGGCTCGCCCGGGCCGACGGGCGCCATTCACCGTTACCATCCCCGCTGCAGGGAGGGCTCCCGAGTCTGTGGCCGGAGGCACAGAGTGAGGGCTGGGTGCATGTTCCTCCTGCAAGATCGTCCTGACAGCATCATGACTTTGCCATCACCTGCAGAGAGGCCTTGCATTGGCTCCGGGAGCTTCTGAGGAGATGCGGACGCTGTGCCGTGTCCTCAGTGCAACCACCAGGTCCTGCATATCCTGAACACTGCACACACCCTTCCAACATGTATTAGTGTGCCAGCCTTAGATGGAAGACTCTGGCAGACCTTAGCAGATGGAGAGATACTGGCCCAAAGCTGCAGGGCCTTCACTGGTGGCAAAGGGTCCTTGGAAAGCTTCTCATGTCTTCAGAGCTCACACTCAGACTTTTGGGTTAGCTGGTATCTTGGCAGAACTACAGACCTCCCTGGTACCCTGGGTGAGGAACTTGGCAAGTAGGCAATGCCAAAGATCAAAGAGCAGAGGAGATTTCCTTTGCCGGGTCACCCTCTCAGCTAACACCACTCTGGTCCTGTCTGATCATCAAAGCCTGAGACAGCTAGCTTATCTCCATGATTTAGTCCCACCAGTCATGGGTAGCAGAGGCAGCTCTGGGCTGAGGCATCAGCTGTGACAAGATTGTGACACTCAGTGTCCTCCACAAGTGAAATGCTGAGATTAGTGTAAGGGATCAAGCAGAAAATCAAACATGCCCAAACGATAGCTCAGATGCTGTTACCAGTTTGTAACTCTTCACGACAAAGGACTGTTTACCGAGGAGCTGTGTATCAACACGAGACAGACTTAGGCGAAGACAGAGGGGGTGTTTTGAACACTCTGAACCAAAGCAGTTAAGGAAACAACAGGCAAGATAACGGGGATTGAAACCAGTAGAGTGGTAAGACCTGCTGACAGTGCCAAAAGAGTGAGGCAAGAACTGTGTCCTTAGCCAAAAGGTAATCACAGCAAGGAGAGATCATGACCATTGACCCAGTGATTACCTTCTCACTAGAGACACCAACTCTAGTAAAAGAGTGGACTGCACATGGGAAGTCATGCCCCTCAGGGCACCTGAAGTCCTTTTGGAGAAGGAAAATCATGCCCTTGACAAGAGTAGATTCACCAAAATTCTTCAAGGGTGTTGAGCAGAATTGCAGAATCAACCAGCCTGCCCCAAGAGTAATCTTCATGCCTTGCTGCCAGGTGCCAGGCTGGGACATCTCAGGAGTCTGAGGCACTTGCACAGATACACTACCAGACAGCTGTTGAGAAGCAATGTCCGTGGATGGAGAACAGGAAATAATCGAGCTATGGGTATGAATTGTGGCTGCTTCTGCAGCAGCTGCCCGGGGCCTGCCCTGCCTGCAGATACTGAGGTGACTTCTGGAACCCCTCAGGACACTTGCAGCAGGTGTTCATATCTTCACCATGGAGAAGTACAAGACAGGTCAGGTACTGATGCACTGATGATGGCCAGCGCTTCCTTTCACATGTGTTGTGCTCCAGCCCTGTTTAAGCTGTAGAAGATTGCATGCAGGACTGACTGGGGACAAAGATGTCTTCGTTCGAGGTTCCTGGGGGGGAAAGATTTCTGCTGCTTGCAGCCCTGTCCACTGTAGGCACCTGGCTGTGCTCACCTTGTGAGCAAGTCGTGAGCAAAGGCCACTTATGTGAGCACTAGTGCTTTTATATGCAAGGGCTGAGCTGCAGCATATAGAGGTATAGATCCTGCCAGCCCAACACCACCCAGGGCCAAAAAGGGGTGAAGAAGGGAAGCCTCATAGCCTCTCCCTGTTTGCAGCTCAGGGACTTACTGAGCCAGCACTGGCTGTGTGTTTGGCCACCTTCCACCAATTTATCCTCTCAAACCCTATAAACTCTAGGCAGCCCCAAGGTCCTGCAACAAGGTGAACTCCAGATTAATGGCACATCCTAAAGAAGAGGGTAGGTGTGGAAATCAAAACCATCCTTTTTAATGTTGGAGCTGGTATCCCAAGGTTTAAATTAATGCAGAGACAGAAAGCTTAATTTAACAAGTACTGTTATGCATAAAGCAAAACTCAGCAAAGACAGGCGCTGGGTAGTAAGTCACCTGGTTTATCCACAGGTGCCAGCACAGGCAGGAGGAGCTGCTGGGCTGCACAACCAGGTCAAACTGTTTCCCAGCCACAACAGTTGGTAGTGGCAGCAGAAATCATCCCTGAGCACTTCATGCAGAGACAACCTCTGTCCAAAGCACCCCTGCCACTGACTGAGACTCACTGCAGGTCTTACAGAAGCCTGAGGGATTTGCATTAGACAAACCAAAACTCCGCGCCCAGCTGGCATCTCGTGACCAGAGTTCAGTGTTTTTCAGTACCCCTAAAGTTTGTGAAACACGAGGGAAGTAGAGTAGGGCCCATGAGGACATGGAAGCTCGGCAGCAAGGTGCAGGTCTGCATAGGATTGCAGATACTCCTGTATCCACCACGTTTTAGGTAAAGAACGACCCCAGTGAATGGCAAGTGACTAGCTAGCAACATGACCAGAGGAAACAGCCCATAGCAAATAATGTGTGAAGCAAAACCAAGAGCTGGTGAAGACACACAAGAAAAGAAACTTGTAAAAACCCTGAGATGCCCTCCCCTTCTGATTTCAATTGAAAATTATTTTCAGAATTTCCCACCAGGGACAACACCTTGGTTCTTATGTCTGCTTCAGAGGAGTTTATTTTTTAAACAGGTCATTATACACCACATAGACAAAGTTTATTATATACCATAGAGGTACATCTGGCTATGGTTTGGTCTAATAATACATGTTTCAAGTGCTTTTTTTAATAAACATAAGGGCAAGTCAGGAGGAAAAATTTTTAAGCTGTTGCAGAAAGCTCTAGGAAATATAAAATTTTAAGTAAACTTGTAATTTTCATGGCCTTGATTTAAAAGATAATGTCTATAGAAGTAGCAAAAATCTGTATTTGTGCATACCCATGCACATAACAGTATGAGTGAATTAGATTAGCAATATCATCTGTGAAGAAAAACCTTTTAGGCTTCCTTAGCTAGGTGGCATAAGTGCGTTTTTTGAGATGTTGTAAGATTCCAGTAAGATTTTCTTCTCATCCCACACTTTCAATGGGGGGACATGCAGGGGATCTATCTACTCTTCCCAAAACCTCATTTCCACTTTGATTACTTCTGTACTGCGTGGTTGGCCTCCACAGCTCTCTCCCAGTCTTCTACAATTCACTGAAGCTGGCTGACTTGTCCAGTTGTGCCTAAGGCAGAGCCGAGGCAGACCATGCATCTCAAGTGAATAGAGGCTGGTGCTGTTTCCACCAGAGTTGGTGGCACCAGGCTGAGAACACTATGGGCTATGAATGCCTCTTCTCCCTTACTCTGCAAGCACTGACAGCCTAAAGGGTGACAGCCACAAGATGTTTAAAGGAGACGTAATCCACTTGGGTTCAACATCAGTCTAAAAAACTTAGAGCAGAGCCCCCATTACAGCAGTCTGCTGCATGCTGTCAGTGCCAGCACTGCAGGCACACCTGGAATAAAGCACCACTCAGCACAAAAGTGGGGCTGCAGGATCTGGCGTTGTGTTAGGGAAAAGCACTTGACTCCTCCTGGGTCTGTGGAGGACTGAGCTGCACAGGCGGGGCATCCAGCCCAGGGGATGGGTGAGCCTTCTGCCTTGCCTCCCAGGCTATCAGACCCCATTCCCAAAGCCAGACAGGGCATCTCTGTGTACTAGACCTGGGTTCACGGAAAAGTAATGATTTTTCTAAAGAATATCAGGTCATCTTTTGTGACCTAGTCCCTGTGGTTTGCAGGCTCACTCCCAGAGCAAGTACCATAAGCCATGGGTAAAACACCTTCAATATTGTAAACTCCTACAAAAAAGACATTGTCCCTCCATTATGGATAGGAGTCAGAAACAGGGATATCAGCACAGGAAAACCCAAACTGTGGGGCAGAGAGAGATGGCCACGCACATTCATCCTGGCCAAGTGTGAGGCCATCAGAAGATCCAGTCGTCCCCAGTAAAAGTCTCTGGAACGTGAGGCCCTGCCTGAAGCCAGGCTGTGGTTGGTTTCACACTGAGATGAGAGTTCCTCTACAGAGCAAACTGACCTCCAGAAAGCAGAGTGCTGCCAGAGTCAGGCCAATCCATAAATGGCTCTGCTCAAAGCTAAACAAAGAGGAGAGATAACTCCCAGCATTTCCCAGCCAGACAGGGAGACACATCTTGTGCTCCCATGGATTTCCATGGGAACCAAACGGGAGAGACAACTCCACTCTCCCACAATCCATTTCCCATGTCCGAGTCTCAATCCCATGGGGAGATGTTCTCCAGCTTCCAGGACTTCCTGAGACCCAACACTCATCTGGACACAGTGTCTTGACTCAGTGACTGCAATGTTAAACACACGCTCTCCTGGCAGGGTAGCCACTGAATGCACTATGCCTTCAAAGAGCAACTTTTCTTCCTAACCAATTCAGAAGCTTTAGGTACCAATGAGAGAGGGTTCTTGGTTCATTATTTCCAGTGATTTTACTTGTACATAAAGATCTCACTCAAGCCTCCACCAAAAAAATGTAGAAAAGCCCTGCCTGGTTGGGTCTTTTGCACCATGTCAATTCCAGTCATGGTACAACAACCAGTATTTCCTATGCACCCTCAGCTGTAATCCTGAACTGTACAGGACAGGGTGGGCTGAATGGGGAGAAGCACAGAAGAGAATAAAACTTCTCTGACACCTTCCAACCCATTAGACTTTGTCCCCAGATGGTCATGTAACTACAGCCTTGCTTCCTGGGGCAGATGAGCTCCTGCTGTGACCACCCTTCCCCTCTGGTCCATCTCTTACAGACAGGTGCTACTGATGTCCTTCTGCAAGACAGGAGGGAAGTGATGACCAACCCTGTTTTTGCTATATCTCTTCTTCCTCTTCACTAGCAACCTCCTTCGGGTCCTGAGGCCCTTGCTCTGCTCTCTCTTTTACATAGGCTGCCTTGATCTGTTCCAGTTCGCACAGCTCTGCCTCCAGCTCTTCCCTGTGCATTGACCGACGGTTCCTCAGCAGTTTCATGGGGAAGGGGTTTAAGTCATTGAAGGCAATGTTCATCAGCTTCCTACGACAGAAAACACAGGTCTGGTCAACTGGCTGGTAACACACAGTAACAGATACACCAAGGGCATCCCGGGGTAGGCAAAGAGTAGGGCCTCACACTTCAGCTCTCTGGGCTCAAAAGTCACCAAGCAGCACAGGCTTAAAGGAATCACAGGCAATTTCTTCTCACACTAACACAAGCAATACTTTAAAACACACCTATAACACACCACCTTTTAAGGTACCAGCGTGCAGCCACCAGTCAACAGACAGCGGACCAGATGCCAATTCTGATGGTCTCTCAGGAAGAAATATTCCTGATGCTGAGCTCTTCTGAACACAGAAGTCTTCACCTCAGACACACTGCCATTAAAGGTCGTGAGTTGTGCTGTGTACCCAAATACTCCAACTACAGTTGAGTGAAACACAGCAAGGAGTAGCACAGGTTCCAGTTGCTACAAAAAGCAGACTGACACAGAATTTGTGGCTTGCTCTGCTGCAGCATGCCTTTGCCTGGGCCAAAGATATTTTAAGTAATGCCAGGAAGGGAAAGTCAAAAGGAAACAAACTGATCCATGTCCAATGGACCTCTCAGTGTATCTCTCTTAATAGATCAGTCACAATTCTTGTTTGGCTGACCTAACAGGCAAGGAAATACACATAGAGGATGGAAGGCTGTCTACAACTCACAGTCCTACCTGCCATCCATGATCATTCTCGTGAAAAAGCGTAGGTACTGGTAGATCTCCACACTGTCATGAATTCTCAGGATTTCCTCCTCGTTGTATTTAAAAATCGCAAGAGCGTAGCGGAAAATGACCTGGAGGGTTGAAATGTATTTGAGTTGACAAGTTTTAAGCAGATAAGGGATCAGGCCCTGCTGACATGAAAGATGAGGTCAGGCACACAGCACTGCAGTACAGGCTTGACCCTGGGATACTCCTGCTCCCAACAGGCTGTGCTAGGGCAGGCCTAAAGAGGTACAGAGCGAATTTCAGGAGAATGATCCTCTGTAAGCTAATTTACAGTCCCACAGAACACCAGGACCTACAAAAGGACATCACAGGGATTTCACAACGGGTCTCCAGTTCTCCCTATGCACAGGGGCAATGCAGGACTCACATTTTCAGATACTAACTGCCTATCTTATGCTCCCTGTATCTGTCATACTACTAGTTGTGTCCAGGTCACAGAACAGGAGATGCCATGGCCTATCAGAGAGCTGTTTGGTAGCACAACTACCTGCTAAAAAGGGCCAAGGATGCTCTGCACAGTATCAGGGGTTAGGTCTGCCTACTGGCAGCAAGTACACAGACAACACAGGAGACTGAGAGACATCAAGGCTGACCAAACAGGCAGGATAGGACAAGGGGTTCAACCTCACATCTCTTTGATACATATGTACGTCCATCGCCCTGCCATCACGTCACAGACGTGGTGCAGATGTGAGGGAGGCCTAGACTTAGAGTTGTACCTTAGTTCCCTCGTACAAGAAGGCATCCCACACTCGCAGGAGGATGTCACTGACCAGGCTGTCCACAAAGGCCACCAGAAACCAGTTGAAGGTGATGAGTGACACATCAATCTGATACTGCTCAAAGTGAGCCATGAGGCGAGGTAGCTTCTCGGACAGGAAGTCTTTGAAGACTCTCTGATCTACCTAAAATGGACAAAAAAAGAAAACAACTAAGCCCCAGTGAAGAGCTGCCCTAGTATTGAAGGAGGAGCGGTGCAACAGGACAGTGGCCCTTGTGTGTTGGGGTCATCACTGGTGCTGCCTGGTAGCGAACGACACCCCAGGAAGAGCAGAGCATCCTTTGTCTCCCAACCCTTCAAAATTACCGAGCAGTGTACTTGTACAGTGCACTCAGTGCAAGGTGTGGAGCTGAAAAAGTGCTAAGATACAAGCAGAGATACGTGCATTCTTCTCACTCAAAAGGATCATATTTCTTTCTAATCTCAAAGTCTAGAAGGAAAATGTTGCCACGTCTTCCTGGGCACCAGTCTTCCTGGGATTTCCTGTGATATCATGAGCATCCAGTTGAACTACAGGGATTAAAACCTGCCCAGGTCTGAATGACTGCATGTGGCCCAATTGAAAGAACACCTAGAACGCCTTTGACTTCACAAGCAGGACCTGAACTCAAATAGTGTCTCTTTGTGGTCCAAGTACTGTCTGTGCTCTGCTTCTGGCTGCATGAGCCGAAACACAGAATGCACTTGGTGAGATCCTTGATACAGGTTTATAAAGGCTTCATGTCAGTGGAGCTGTGGTGTCTTGATGGTAAGTGCTAAGGAGCAGGACCATGGTTAGGTCTTTCCCTATGCCATATTGTACTACTGCTCCAGCTGTGTCAGCCCACTTAACTGTGGCACTATGGTACAAACCAGATGAGGTAATATGCTTTGTCTTTAAAATTTGCAGGAACCTTAAGTTTTCCAGCCCACTCAAAGCTGGAACAAGCCAATCCACAAAGTATCACCCTAGACCTTCCTCTTTACATGGGTCTTGGCTAGACTTTCAGAGACCAACCGTGAGTTCAGCAAGTCTTCCTAAGAAAGACTCTCTCAAATGGCCAGAGGGCTTTCTGATTTGCAGGGCAAGAACACTCACTGTCTCTGATCATGAACTAAGGCAAGTAGAGTGAATATAAAAATCTCCATATTTTCATCCACCTGCACATGGCACTCCAAAGATAGAATGCAGTTTCAAAAAAGATATCTGAAGGGCTGAAGAATGGTGCCTTCTTCATATCAAAGTTTGCTGCTTCACCTCTACTAAGCCCTCCATAAAATAAGTAACTGTGCAATTAATGGGCACCTTCCTTCTGACTAAGTTAACCTTCAAGGAGTGGTACCCAATTCCCCAGTGCTGGGGATCAATTTCACTAGCACTTTTGTACTCTCAAGTCTACAACATCTCTGCGATAGAAAGGATTGCAAAGTGGTGTTGCTGTCCCATGAGAAATCAAACGCACTGCAAGTTGACTGCTCGCTTTTAAACTTTACTGTAAAGCACTGTATGAGAGTCCAAGCAAATGTGAGGGTGCACAGCTCACCTGTGATGTTATCAGTGTGTCACTGTAGTAGTCTGCTGGCATTAGGTTCTCCACAATATGGACTAGACACCAGAAAGCACTTTCCTCATCTTCCAGGACCAGGAGAGCAACGGCTGCCAACCTGTGATGGACAAGACACGGTGAAGCAATACAACACCAGAGGAGGTGTCACCAGACAGCACATGAACTGAAGAATACAAGACTCCTTCTCCCACATCTTCAGTCCATCAGTGTCCAAAATATCCCATGTGTCAGCACAGACAAACACAGAGACAAGTGATCTGTTCTGTATGTTTCTGAAGGAACCATAGGGCAGTGATTTTCTTTCCCATGTGCCTCTGTCAGAAAATATGGAACTGGTGTGACAAAGCTAGGTTTCCCACTTAAAGGAATTTTCTGTAAATCTGCTGAAGTTCGTAGTGTGTTGATTTTGGCTATTTCAATACAGGAAAGAGCTCACTCAGAGGTACTCCGTATGTGATGTAGTTCACCTTCCCATACATTCTTTTACAGGCCTTACCTCCTTTAGCTCTGATTTACCCCTTTCAGAAAGTCTGGAAAGATGATATCTAATATCAAGGGTTCTCTGGAGTGGAAAATGTCTTTCTGAAGACCACACAAAGAACAACAGAAATAGCTTACATAGACATTTCTCATGTGAAAAGCCCCAACTAGAGATTCCCTTCTGGAAGCTTGTGCCTGCTCCCTCTTTCACCTGGTAGCACAATTCTAAGAAGTCTGTGTTTATCTTTTTATCTTTTAGGTTCCATAAACTTTCTCTTCTCTAGAAAGAACCACCTCAGTTTCCTCAGCCTCTCCTTGAGTCATTTGCTGCAATTCCCTTGTATCCTAACACTTCACAACATTTCCTTCAACTCTTCTCAGCAAACAGAGGAATCACCAAGGTGTTCTGCTGAGTACATTATAACTTAAAAATTCAGTCTCAGCCTCATGCTGTTATTCTGGGACTGCCTCACTCTACCTCCTATAGCTGTTCTCTCCTATTCTGTAACTGCAGAGATGCTATACAAGGGCATCCTGCTGCTTGCTGAATCCCAGCAACAACACTGGATGAAAAAAAAGACACCAAATGCAGAATTCTGCTGGAAAATACCTGGAGCCAGGACAGAACTCCAGAGAGGCAAGAATCACAGCCTAGAGTACGTGTCTACACCTTGTCAGTGCTATTCCATGAAGAAGCAGCATACCTGGCTTCTCACCTGTTCAGTCCCTGGCAGTATCCAATGGCAGGATTGTGCCAGGAGAATGCCAACAATACCCTCCGGAGCTTGGGAATCAGCTGGGAGGTGGGAGAGGAAAAATGCTTGTTGTTGGTGAGCGTGCGGGGCAGGTCGAGCTCGATCTGGCGGCAGGCAGGGTGCTCAGTGCTCCTGCTCTGCTGCAGCAGCCGCTCGTAGTGGTCAGGCAGGCGGCTGCAGTGCCGGCTGACAATCCACCTCCACACCCGCTGCCGGTGCTCCACTGGAATGCCACTGCGGATCAGGCTCTTCAACTCTGCAGAGGGGTTCAGCTCTCCAATGCTGTTCCACCTGTCACGGAGGGGCTTCTCCACAATTTCCTGGCTCCGCAGTTTGTTGGACTTTATCTCCAGGGCTTGGATTTTGGCCAGAAGTTTCCAGTCCTCAATTTCATAGTCAGGTACAGTCATAAACCCATACTCATCATACTCACTGGAGGAACACGAGGCAGTGGTTAGTTCAAATGACAGTGCTAGTACCTGTGTCAAGGGCAGTGCATGGGGTCATGCCAGCTACAGCCTGCTGCCAGGTTCCCATCACCCAGGCCAGAGCACAGGTACTCCTCCTTCACTTCCCTGGCAGCAGCATGTGACAGCCTGCCATGCCTGCTATCTGAGCCTTGAGGACAAATGGGAGTCTGCAGGAATAGCATACACGCTTAGACTCAAGTGTAACTTTGCTCTGAGCTGCGGCCCAGCCTCATCAGACGCCTTTCACCAGCTACCCAGCCCCTAAGGGAGCATCTAGCTCATGCTGTGTACCTTCTCCCTGCCATATCCTAGCGCAGGGACAGTTCTGTAGGAAGGGACTGCAAAGGCTTTGGGGCATCAGACCAAAGAACAGAGATCCACAGTCCTTTCTGATGTCTCCTAGTACACAATGAAAATCTCCTGACTGGAACACACCAGGAGTGCTGATAGTACAGCTCATTGAAGGTTTGTGCACCATCCATCCACAGGGTGGGATACTTGTAAGGTATCATCATATTCTTGAGAGAGAGACCAAGCCTGGCCTAGGGGTCTCATCTCCAAAGCTACCTGGAGAACCTGCGAGACTGACCAAACAGATAAAATGGACACTGCTACAGAACAGGGGCAGTGACTGGGCAGGAAGGCATGAAGACACATAGGGACCCCAGCCATGCTTGTGGCAAGGCTCTCTGGAGGTTTCTAGTGCAGCCTACCTTCACTGCAAGGCTATCCCCAGGATTAGCACAGGGCAATGCTGGCTTTGTATGGCTGGGAGTAGAAAACCCCTAAGGTCAGAGATGCCCCAACTACCAGGTGGTCTACTCTTCTACAGAGAAATTTCATCCTCATGTCCACTATTTACCTTCCAGGCAATCCATGGCTGTCATCACGTGCCATACTATCTGCCACTGCCAAGAAAAGTTTAGCTGTACCATATTTAATTTCTCCTACCTATGGTGATATGCTGCTATCAGATATTCAAGGTCTCCAAACCACCAAACCAAACCAGCTTTCTCAACTTCCTCTGCTGTGTCATGGCTCCAAGTCCCTTATATAAAAATGTTCCCAGATCTCTCTTGCCTGCACATTCCCCTTCATAGACAGGCTTCTACAAGGGTGCTAATATTCCCAAGCTCTTGACTTTTACCTTACAGGGTTCAAGTTAAAACCTTCTTCTGCTTCTTCCTTCACATCCCACTGGAGCGATTCCTGGATGAGATTCTTCACCAACTCAGCATGGGAGCTGGGCAGGCCAGGCACAGCCTCCTGCAGCTTCCGCAGGACTGTCAGGTATTTGCTCTCCATCTGGCAGTTTCTTGCTTGCAGGCAGGCACACTGATGGGGAAACAAGAAGGAAAGAGCTGGCTCAGTGGCAGTTCTTCCTGCATTGCCACTGCTCTCTACTGGCCTGGTTTGCACATAAAGCAAAGACTCCTGAACAGCAAAGCCCCAGAAAACACATTCAGTAGTCTTCTACAGTCAGTGGAATTGCAGATGTGATGAGTCACCTTGGTCTATCAACAAGCACATGCTGCAGGACTAGCATGCAATAGAAGTTGCTTATTGAGTGGGAGACCTACTACATCATCACCTGCCTTGGCTACTGCATTACATCAGTGGGTGGCCATATTCCAGTCAGCTCAACTCAGGACACAATCCAAGCCACTGCATCTGAATTCTCTGCAGTCTTTTTCCCTACCCCTCATAAAAGTTCTGTACACCACACCACGACAAAACACTCTGCTCCTGAGACTGAGCTATAAGCGTACCATTTTCCGGATACATGGTAGCACCACAGAGCAGGTGCCACCTGCCCCTCAGCATCCCCAGCCCCATGGCACTGGTATACATAATTTCTCAAGCACAGGAAGCCCAGCTGAGTCCAAACACCAGGACAGTACCTGCCACCACCATACTCCTGGGCACACAAAGCAGCAAAAATGAATGATGACTATTAGTCCACTCCACAAGTGGGGGACTGAGGCCACAGAGGTGACAAAACTCACCCAGTGTTTCAAAGGAAGCTCAGTGAAGACTCCTGTTCAGTGGGAAGCAGCAGTTGAAAACAAGAATAAAACAGAAACCACAGAGAGAATTAGGTTGCATATAGAGGGGACAAGAAGGAGCATGGGAGACTATCACTATCACATCATACTATCACTTTAATCAGCCTGTTGCCTCACACTGAGCATGCTGGGTTGGTCTGATTACTTCCTTTCTGAAGGTTACGGCCATTTCAGGATCAGAGAGGGCAGTAAGTTAGGAGGCAGGCAGGGTTTCTAAGCACTAGAAAGCAAACAGATATATGAATGGCAATAGCACTTCAGAAGCAGCTTTTTGCCCTGTTCCAGAATCCATAACTGTGGAGACATACCTGTGGTGGACCATCTTCCACCTCAGGCCACACTATGGTCTCAGAAATGCTCATTAGGCTTCAGCCTTGATGAACAGGACCTGCGCTAAGCTCCTCTTGAGCTTATCAGAAACACTGTCTGCTCCCAGGAATTTCTGCTGTCCAACGAGCTCCTGATTTTTAATGAACAGCACTGGAAACTTATTTTTCTTGCAAATCCAAATGGAACAACATTTTTGTTACCAAGCTTTCAAAGAAAGTCACCAGCCCAAATTGCAGCCAGGATGGAAAATTACTATGACTAAAGCCCACTCTCTTGTGACCCTATGTGAGACCCTTTGAGCTCTCCCCGACCACAGTGGGCTGTGACCAGCAGCCTCCCTCTGAGTGGGACACCTCTCAGAGCCAGAGAACTCCCAAGTTTGCTATACTTGGAGGACCACCACCAAACAATGACCACCGATCCTGAGCTCATGCCCCCACTCCTTGAGGCTCCACTCTTTGCCTGTTGAGAAGACGCAAAGTCATCCAACGTGAGTAGCTCCCTGAACTCAAGGGGAAATTTTCACAGGTGTATTCCTTGTACATACTCCACGGGTCTGTGTGTGTTTGAGTGGGAATATGCTACGGCACATGCACTATGAATGTTGCTCTCCCAGATTCTTAAGTACCATGTATTTGTAAGTAAATTAGGCCTACAAGTGGGTTACTGCTGTGCTACCAGTAAATTCTATATGAACCTTTTGTTAACTAGTTAAACTAAACTATTGATTAAGTGCTGCTAAGCTTAACACTATTAAACCTTTAGGCCTAAACTGTTAGTCAAGTTCAGGGTTCAGTTTGGCAAGGGGTCACACTCAACATTGTGACTCAATGGGAGGGTCTCCCTTATTCCTTTTATCATTATCCTTTCCCATTCTCATGCTTTTCCATCTCCAGCATCCACGCAGATAATTTTTGATTGATTTTAGATTTATCGATTTTAGGGTTTAGTACTATTTTTCCTCTGTGTGCTTTAACCATCCAGTAAGTAGTAGTGCAAGCCTTGCCAACAAACTTTGTCATGCTTTCACTTTAATATAAAACCTGCTTTAGCCAATAGCTTTGCCAGTGATTCTTTAAGCAACCTAAAACACTAATTCATGACAATGCCTTAAAACCCAAGGAAGTAAAACCTCGGCAAAACCCACAGAACAAATGCCAGCGCACACCACCAGCCCTGGAAGTGGTTCAGGACCAGAAGGTAAGATTAGACAAGTCTGAGAGTAACCAGGTTATGCACACTTACAAGGCTAGAAATAAAAGTAAAACTTAAGAAAAACATAAAAACTCTGATCTAACTGCAGGACCTGAAGACTGCTGCCACATGGCGATGCCAGGTCTAGCAGAGAAACCATGACTAGCTGGAGCCTGGACTCAAGTCTGTCAGCTCTCAGGAAACTTTTCCGATTGCCTACACAGTGTTGCTTTTTCATTTGTATCCAAAAGCATAGCAGGAATCTGGGTTAAGTTTCAGCACCCTTAAGACTGAACTTTGCACACTTCTACTGAAGAATGAAAGTGATCATGTCTAATTTGAGAACAACACAAAGCTGAAAAAAAGATCACACTCAAAAAAGACATTGGGAAGAAAGCTTACTCCTGGTGGATCAAAATCCATTCCAGTGCCAACTTTAAAAATAAATTAATAGCAGTTCACACCAAAGGAAAAAGATCATTTTGCCTTACCTTCATCAGAAGGGCCTTTTCATTCTCAGCAACACTTGTCCAGAGTCGAGTAACCTGGTGGATCTCCGAATTGAGAAACTGGTTCTGGGTTTTGTAAGCATCTATATCATCCTGCCATGAAGAAAAACAGTCACACAAGGAGAGTTCTTCGGGGGCTTAAAATCCCTCCCACTTCAGGGACATTAGATTATGTTAAGGACAACAAAGTACCTCCAAAATTTTGTGTTCTGGGGAGCAGACAGGACTCCCCAGGACAAATATTGCCTACAAAGGAAACAAAGGCACAACATTAAATAGCAATGTCATGCATTGTCAAGACACTTGAAAATGCTAAATGCATGTATATGCTTAAAAAGCATGGAGACATGCAGGTCATATAAACCTAGAGAAGCACCTAAACAAGATGAAGAATATATATGTTTTTTGGGGGTTTCATATAGTTGGTTGATTTGGTTTTAGTTTTTGGTTGTTTTTGGTCTTTTTTTTAAAGGAAACAAATCTCAGCCCCATGGCTGGCAGCAAAAACACTCTCCCACAATGCAACAAGCGGCTCTTTGGACAATTCTCCATCTCACACTAGCTGGTCATTATAACTCTGCACATACAACAGGATGGGTCTGAAAGAACCAGGATGTATTGGGAAACTGTTTTCAAGAAGGAAACACAGGGGAACAAGTTAGTGAAGGCAGCAAGTGAGACTGCAGAACTGAAACAAAAGAAAGCAAAGAAAGAGGCAAGCACTGAAAGATGATGCAAAGTCAAACAAAACAGGCTCTGAGCTGAAGCTGAAACTGTACCAGAAGCTTTTTCAGCACCCTACTGGCTTCAGGTGAGCGCCTTCCAGCCTTCCTCCTTTGTAGGAAGATGGAACAACTAGCAGAAGCTTATTCTGTGCTTCCCACAAGAAACACCCTCCCACTGAACCTGAGGGCACAGAAATGGGAGCCCCCAAAAGACCTGTGACATCTCACACACCTTCAGGTGCTCAATTTCCTCCTGCTGCTTATACAATGTCTCTGCAGTGACAGTGTTGTCTTCTTGCAGGGGGTCAGAGAGCTCTCGGGCCATCTGTTCTGTCAAGGCCATGATGACTTCCTGTTTGGCGTGGTTCTTCTCCATCAGAAGCTGCACATGTTCCTTGAGTTCCTGGATGTGGCTGTCTCTCAAAGTCAGTATCTGCTCCAGTTCCTTCTTTTCTTGTTCAAGAGCTTCCAGTCGACTAGTCAGATCTGTGATTTGTCTCACTTTGTGGCGCACCAGCTCCAGCCTGTCCTTATCTTCTGCTGCAGCAAGATACATGCTAGATACTCGCTTCTCCTGCTGGGCTGCCTCCAGAGCTTTGTGGAGAAGTTTAACCAGCTCCTGGGAAGGGAATGCAAAGTCATCACATCACAGTGCTGCCCAGGGCAATGGCAGTACAGACAGCACAGACCCAACAGCGAAAGGTCCTTAAGATCTTGAAATTGACTCCTTTCAGAAGGAAAACTGAACGCAGAAATCTTTAAACCACATTGATACCGTAGTAGAGAAGTTCTGCTTGCAGAGCTGGGCCTGAAAGGTCTCTGCAGCAGGTCACAGAAGACTTGATTTTATGTGGATTGTATCAGAGAAGCTGCTGCTCATGCTGTCTGAATTCTGGCTTTCCTACAATCATTCTTGGGAGGCCCAGCAGAGAACCTGGAGATCTGGTCAGCAGTGTACTAAAATGGGAGGGAGATAATGCAGTCTGCATCCTCCTGTGCTACCAGGAGCTAATTGCAGTAACCATTTTAATTTTCCCTCTGCCAGAGTCCTCCCTCACTCCATCCTACCTGAAGGCATGAAACCTTGCCCTAGCAACACATTGCTGATTCAGGCTTTGCCATCTCAGACACTCAAAAAAGCAAATCAAGGATGCCATTGACTGCCCAACGTGGGACCTGGCTCTCTGTGAAGGTTAACAGCGGGCCTGCTAGCTCTCTGGAAGAAGAAATTGACTTGAGAGACTTTCATGTGTAGCCTTGAAGATAAGCGAACTATGTACACATCTAATTAAGAAACAAAGACAGGCTGTAAGGCCGAGAGTTCTGAAGTGTGAGAAACCACAAACACCCCCGAATATCCCAGGGTAGCTGCCAGATGTAGTGGTAATGATGAATAGCCAATTAGCAGGTTGCTGATTAATTATTACTGGTCTGCTATAATGGGAAGGTATATAAAGAAGTGTATTCTATTTTGGGAGGGTATAAAAAGAAATTGTGAATAAAGGGTATAAAAGCAGTTAGCAATAAATGACAAGTGTTACTTGTTGCCCGGAACACTGCTGTGTGTGTGTGTGTTCTTTGACCCGTCACGACTTTAACGGCGACAGCTCTCCTGTCTCTTCTGCCGGAATTACTACCAACATCTTCAGTGGAGAACCCGGCATTGCTCTCTGCTTGTGAAGAACAGCGTCATTCATGAGAGACAGCCCTTGCAGTGACTCATGTCCTGACTTCTCTAGTCAAATCACATCTTAATGGTGGATCACTGTTCAAAAAGAATGACTTGTTGTTAACAGCATGACTCCACCTGACAGTTCTTGCCAGTGTCACAGTACATTTTCAGGAGTGTACTTCATACATTCAGTGAGCAATAGGAATGCACGAGCAAGACACCAGCAGAACACACTTAGATTTGTTTTACCTCCCTCTTCTAGCTGGCTGCACTTCCTAGTAATGGCTGAAGGCCCTCCCTTGTGCTGGGCACAATCAGGCACACACAAAGTGGTAACACCAGGAGCTTCAAGTGGTCCCATCAGTGCCTGCTGAGCACTTCTCAGCCTAACACCAACGTATAGGGAGTCCCTGCAATCAGCCTCAGGGCCCTGCCCTTAGAAGCAGCAGTCTCTTCACCACACTTACCTTCTGTGACTTGACTTCCTCTGTCAGCGTCAGGATCTGTTGCTGTAGAACACTCACTTTATCCATTGGGTTCCTCTCCCTGGACAGTTCTTCATGTGAGCCTGGGAAGCCACTGTTCCTCCACCTGGCTTTCCTAATCCAGTTCAGCCTGGGCTCCATCCTTCCATCCTCCAGGGTCCCTTCCTTAACTGAAGAGAGATAACCTTAACTTACACAGAATTGCTTTGCTTCTGTGGACTCCTAAGTCTTGTTATGGGGGGACTCACAACAGTTCTGCAGAGAAGGCCGACACACAGGACAAGGAAAACTGACCTGCTGGGATCCACAGGACTGAAGCTGAAACAGTGGGGATCAGACACAGGTACACCCAGAATAAATGAAGCTGTGCAGTTTTATGGTACCTGTTAACCCACTCTGCACCCTGCTCATGTATCTTGTCCACACCAAATGCAAGTTGCCCTCATGGAGAGGTGAACATGCAGTGGAGCTGCTACGCTTAGCCTCTGCCTGTGCAGTGACTGTACCTCAGAGAAACATGTCTGGCACCATGGATTATTTTTTTT
Organism: Oxyruncus cristatus; assembly: GCA_013399855.1. Classification (NCBI taxonomy): domain Eukaryota; kingdom Metazoa; phylum Chordata; class Aves; order Passeriformes; family Cotingidae; genus Oxyruncus; species Oxyruncus cristatus. The sequence goes on along the minus strand of VXAY01002872.1, from coordinate 52,018 downwards.
TTGCCTCTGAAGAAGGTTGCAGAGGTAGAAGATATAGATAGATAAAACCTGAAGCAGAGCCAAAAGAGTCAGTCTTGTGGAAACAAGACAGGAAGAGATCTGAGACAATGTGATAAGAGTTTTCACATCCCTTGACAACTTGCCACCCTCTCCTTCCCATTCCTGCTAAGCCCTAATTCACACTAAAAGGCATCATGCTCAGTACCAGCTCACACAGCTCAGTAACAATCACCTGCACACCCTGCCTCCACTTCTGCCTCTTGTTCCTCATCCAGGTTTGGAGGATGCTCTTGGAATTCATCGAAGCTGAAGACATTCTCATTGTTCCCCCAGAGCTGCTTGGAGCCACAGATGTTGTAGACAGTGTTTCTGAAACAAGAAGAGATCAAGACAGGCTACTGAACAGGACAAGTCATGATCACCACAGTCAGTGCACATTCAAACTATTCAATGCCTCTACCTCCCCTTAATTCCCACTCCGCCTCCCAAAACCTAGCTCCTTCATGTGCTGAGAAAATGAACTCTTTGCAGCACTGGTGGATCTGAGGGGAGCAAGGTTTAAACTCCTGTAAATCAAGAAGACACCACAAAATCAGTACCAGCACAGCAATGTAAAAATCAGAGGATCTTTACCCATGTGCTTGAGCCCTATACATAACAGATAAAACAGAGGGATCAAAGATAACAGTAGACCAACAACACCTGTCCCTCTACTCTCTCCTTCCCTCTCTTCTTCCCTCCCTCTCTCCGTCCATTCCCTTAGCACACGGCAGAAATCCCAAGGTGCCAAGAAAAGCTCAGCTACCTACAGCACAGCCAAAACTGGGACAATGATCGCATTTGAAGCAGCCACAAGTTCTGTGCTCCAAACAACATTTAATAAATAAACTTGCCACAACCAACTCAAGAGACTAAATGTCTCTAGAGAGAGACATTTGCAGTCAGACCCAGAAACAGTTTGTTTCAGCTGCTGTTAGCAGATATGGCCAAAAGCACTAAGAGATAACTTTACAGCATCATACAGAATCACAAATGTACAAGTATTTTCTGTAAAACTTACGAAAAAAGTATGCATACAGGTCTTTTCCCTTCTCTTCATGTGCTGCCTATCAGCTAAAACAAAATAAGCCCCCTGTTTTGATGTCTGCAAAAGACTCAGTGTCTGCTTCTTTCCTAACTGTAAATGAAGCTACCACTTAGATCCTGTTCTCTTTTGCCTTGCTGCTGGCTCCAGAGTAGAAGAATAGACATTACTGAACTCAGAGAACACACTGGTATGTAAGAGCAGCAGACCTTCAATCCCTGTTGTCTGCAGTTAGTACTCGTCTAATGCAATTTTCCCGCTTTTCTCTACCTCATGCTGCACTTTGTTTTTCCCCCCTCAGACTGCAGTAGCTCAGGCATCCAGACATGTTACACTCATGAAGACCCAGCCTGATAGTGAGAGAGAGCTTGGAGAAATGTTTACAGAACCAGGGGAGCAATACAATTTGAAGCTGAAAAGCGACAATTGCTACTCAGGCTCGCAAAAGCAAGGCTGGGGAGTTGGGGGTTGGTGCGGAGGGAGATATGTTTGCAGTACTTTTAATCAAAAATTAGTGAGTAGGAGAAAATGCATAGCCTGCAAAACAGTACAGCTGACTTTGATACTCTCTGGTCCCATGGAGGATCAGATTATAGCCACAGCAGTGGTGGTAAAAAACAACAGGCAACCTCCCAACGAAAAATATTTGGCAGGTGGCTGGCTACCTACCACACCTGTGGCCACTTACAAATTTTTGGTTATATGTAAATAAGTGATTAGGAAATACCTACTGAGATATTGATGGGGTTGTTTTTGTATAACTGTACCTGCCCAAGGCTTGTAACTTGAACTCCAGGAGGAGGAGAAGCAAGCTGTGCAGTCAGGCCATATTACAAGCTCAAGCACCTTTTCCTTGGGGCTCCTGCTTCAGAGAATGCACTACATTCAAGGTCCTTTGAAACAACTGGAAGGTACTAATGGGCTTCTATCATAACCTACTGAGTCCAGCTCCATGTGACCATGTGCCCTTCCACGAGTGCTGTGCAGATGCATCACAGGCATGCAAGGCACTGCTTACACTGAAGGAGAGCTTAACCAAGTCCGAGGTCTGCCACCAGGATCTTTGCTAAGAGAGCCCAATGATGGGAAATGCATCGGAACTGGGGAACGTGAAAGACCCTCTGGCAGGAAGTTTACTTTAGCCTGGAATATCCTTAAAAAGCTGATTCACAGTCCTTCCACCTAGGCAGGAGTCCTGTTTCAAAAAACACATGACAGGCAAGGAAGGCACATAGAGGCAGACCAGCATGTCAGCTGCACTCCAGTTCTCTTCATTCACTTACTGTATCTCTGTCCAAGGGTGCTTAAGGGAGATGTTTGGCAAAGCAGTAGATGTCTGGGGTGCAGGCAAAGATGCTGCCTTTAAACCCACTGCTTCTGTTGGTGTTTTCACCAAAGGCAGAAAGTCTTCGTTGTCAACTACATCTATGTAAAAACAAAACAGAACACAAAAGCAAATGAGCAAGACAGGATTCCACTGGACTTTGGCTCCTTCACGTAACCAGAGAGCCACAATATTTTACTACAGGTATACACTCAGTGTTCAAATGGTCAGGTGGAACGAGGACAGCAGAGCGGTATTCCTTCGTTTTCCATCAAATTACAGAAGTTTCCATGTACAAATACAATAATCTATTTGAGAACAATTAAGTGATTTCAACCATATATATGAGAATGACTAACCCTAAAAAACTAAACTTTTTAACTGCCTAAAGAAATAAGTGAGGGAGATTTTGCTGTTCTCTTTTCACATCCCAAATCATGTTTCATAGTTTTAATGCGTGGGTAACTCTCTGCAGTTTGTTACCAAATTTTTGCCTGCTGCATCAAAATGCCAAGGTACCCAGAACTTTTCACAGCACACACTTACTAGGTAGGGGATTATTCGCCTCAAACAAAATGTGCATCTAGTCATAACTAAACAGGTGGACACCCTGTTTGTGCCCTTCCCTGATACACCCATGTACTGTGTACTACCACCTCTAGGAACGGACATCCTCATCCCACTGCTGAAAATAAACTTGCTCACTCTAAATTTCACAGGCCTAGCAGGAGGAAGGGGATATATCAAATCTGCACACTTCACATGTGTGAGGGAAAATCAAGATGGAATTCATGATCATAAGATAATACCTGAACATCTCCAAACACATGCTGTGGATTTGGAGGCAGCTTATTCACTTTCATGCATAATAAGGCAAAAGTTCCAAACATTGACCAAGCACTGATAGTTGGCACTTCCATTTAAAAAATCTGGCCAAAACCTCTGCCCACTTACAGATGAGGAACACCATCCATGGAGGGGGCGCTGAAAGCAACAGAAAAGCTGACATATGCAGCACCTACTTGTTCTGCCAGCTAGACGTTCATTCACAAGCTGGGAGCTGCCCACAGGAAATCTGCTCTTAGTGTTGCAAAATTCCCAACGCCTCATTTGCAGTTGCTGCAGCCAGTACATCATTGCCTGCTTGCTGATTGCCTAACATAACAAAAAACAGGAAAAGGAAGGGAATAATATCATCAGCATGAGACATATCCTGAGGGGATGACCACCACTTCGCTACAGGAGTCAGCAGAAATAAAGGCCAGCTGTATCAAGCCTACACTGAATCTGTATCCTCTGGTCCTAATCCTGATTTGGGTGGACAGAGTAAATCTTTAGTGTGGCCTTAAGTAGCAGAACCTCAGTGGACCGCCGACCTAATTTTAAACGTGTTTTGGTTTACTATGCTTCAAGGCTAAGCAGAAATGTCACAATTATTTTAGACAAGAACCACCTACAGAACTTCTTAACAGTAACTTTCATGGAGATAAAAATCTAGCAAAGATTCCTGCTGGAACAATCATTTTAGATAAGGTAGTTCATTTCAATTCAGAACATTATATGTGGACTGCAGGACTCCCCAACTGCTTTAATTCAGCACATCGTTGGGGTTTTATTGCTATTCTGTTAAACAACAGCCATCTCACACATACTGCAGTCCCACCCTTGACAAATCGAGCGAGTAATTTAGGTCAAAATGGTAACAATCCAAGCTGGCAGGACTAAAGCGAAATTCAAGCTAAGAGATATCTTAGTACAGATCTGTCTGTCCTGACTGGGAATGTTTCATTACACGAAGATGCTGCCCCTTACCTTCAAAGTAAAAACTCTGCTTGGTGTTCTGATCTCAAAAATCCCTTCCCCATTTTCCATTCTGCAGTCAAAGCTGGCGCTGGAGAGCTCGATAGACCCCAAAGGGTTAATGTCCTGGGCAGTTCTGTAGTACAGTAAGTGACATTTGTTTTCATCGTAAAAGAACCAGCGAGACTTCCAGGTCTTGATTGGCCCCTTGATGCCCAGCTTATTTAAATAGCCACAGAGTTTTTTTCTGCATGGTTCTTTGCTAGGTTTCAGCTGTATGTTTTCCAGTTCTCCAGGAGAGGAAAGCACATCTTTGTCTTTTGCTGAGGCTCCATTTCTGTTGTTATCATCTGTATTTGACTCCACTAAATTTCCTAGACCTGCAAGGGGACTTGCTCCGCTTTCTGGTCCTTTCTTCATCTCTTTCAGGAAACAGATCACAACAGGAAATTCTTTACTAGGTAAATAAGTAACAGCAGGTCCTGATTATATCATCATTGTTATAGAACCTGAAGCAAATAAAAAAGAAGGAATAAGCTCACGTCTGGCATATAACAAAAAAAACATATCCTAGCTTTCAAACTACCCAGCCAAGGTCTCCAATTCTTTTGGTCGTTGCTCCCTGCCTTCCTCTGCTCAGATGACCTCTACATATCTGCTTTCTTCCTTTTTCATTCCTAAATTAGCCTGGACTAGCAACTAAGAAACAGTAATGAAAAATAATCTTTAGAGTGAAAAATAAGTACAGCCTGTGAGCATACAAAATCAATAGCAATAACAAGGGCATTCGGGACTTAAAATGTCAGGGAATGGTTGCAAGAAAACACGGCAAGATAAAAAGCTCCGGGGGTCGGCATATACTTAGGTCAAGGGGTTGAAGGTAAGCATGTCCTGGTATTTACATTGAATGTTCACCAAATACTTTAAAGCACGGTGTCTGGAGAAAAAGCCAGCCTTACGCAGCATCCTTTCAACTAATTTGTGTCAGCTGACTATTGTTGTTAAAAATCCTGTATGCTATGTGTTAGTTCTTCATTCAGTAGGATGGAATCATATGATGGATTATGCACCAGAGAAAGTAATTCTGTGATCCTTGCAAAAGAGACTTGGTTGCTCAATGGCCAAAGTAACCACTTGGGTCCCAGGAGGAACACAAGGTGAAAAAGAAAAAAGACATGCTGGAAGGGATCTGTGTAGATCTCTAGTTCCACTTCTCTCTCAGAGAAGGGGCCAACTCAAAAGCCGTAGCTAGCTACTCAGATACACATTCAGATGAATTTTGATCATATGTAAGGATCAATTCTGCCATGTTTCTGAGGACTTTTTCAAGTACTTAACCATATGACAGGTGTGATTTTCTGCTCAGAGCTGCCGACACCCACAGCTCCTGTACAAAGAAAGCTAACAACGCTCCAGAAAAGTATCTATAAATAATTTTTTGCATTTTTTTTAAACTTCAGTTTCAGATACTAACATATCTGAAGCAAAAAATGTAAGTATTGTTGCAGTGGTAAATTAGTGGGAATCTAACTGCAGACACAAAACTATTGAACACAACATCCAGCTGTTTGACAACATGTGAATGGAGATAATACAACGGAGCACACCGAGATGTTGCCCAAGCTCACACTCTGAGGAACAACTTATCCTCATGACTGAAAGAAGGCTTACCCATCCTAGTGCTTACTAAGCACCACCATGTTTATTGCTGCCACCTCGTGTTCCCACATTAGCTTTCCAGACAACTACAGATAATGTTCACTCTTTTTGGAAAGCTACTGAAATTCTTATAGTTGACTCCCATGGCCATGGATCCTGGTGCTGAACACATTCACAAATGCCAACAACAAGCACCCTTTGTGAAGGTGTTGCCTCAGCTAAGGTTCTAACACCCAAAAGCTTCATTTACAAGCCAATTTTGCCTGGCACAAATGAACTATCATCAGGAGGAAGTAACACTCACAACTCCACCGAACGGACCCTGGAGCTTTAATGGCAGTACCAAGTATCTCCTGTACAGTCTGAAGACTCCGTCACACTTCTACCTCTTGCCAGCGTGGTGGTCCATGGGTCCACACCACGAACAGGATCAAGTACGCATTTCAGGTTCAAACACCAAGTTATAAGGAGTCATGTCAGATCTGCATTGCAAAGCTCTCTAGATAAGACCTCACCTCCTTAAGAGAAGCAGAGAGATGCTCGTGGAAGTCACCGTCTGCTGGCATAGAGCTACTGCTGCAAGCACCACCAGGCAGGTAACCACAGCCTCCAACAAACCCACCAGCAACAGAAAAGCGGCTTCTGCTCCAGGTTTTCTTCGGTCCGGTCGTTGCCAGGGAACTGTCTGAAAAATATATTTAGCCAAAAGCTGCCTTAACACTGAGTCATCAACGAAAACAGAACAGGGTGAACCGTGCACCACCCTCTCTGGAGCTGCCGGTGCGAGCGGCACAAGGCAGTCCCAGAGCCCCTCCCCGCGCCTCTCGCAGAAGCGCCTCCCAGCCCAGCTGCACCGCGCTGGGGCACCAGCGCCGGCGGCTGGAGCCTGGCACGGAGCTGACCCTGGCACCGCTTGTAGCGGGCAGCGGCGCGGG
>VXAY01002872.1:0-44895 GCA_013399855.1 Oxyruncus cristatus | reverse complement strand
GGGGGAAGAAAATTACTCACCAGGGTGATGGTGTACATGGAAAGGAGTCAAAGCTAGAGGAGACCTGCAAAGGCGCGTCTGCTGGGAGCGTTTCTCCGCAGGCCTCCAAAACCACCGGGCGGCGATGCAGCCCCGCTGCTCAGCGCAGCCCGCAGTCCGAGAGCCACAGCTGTGCAGTCAGCTGGGGCAACTCGGCAAAGGCAGGCAACTTCCAGTGGGTAAGAGCAGTGGTGACTTGGTGTCATGGGAGACGAGGCTGGTGGGATCAGGCTGGGCCAGGAGGTCTAGACTAAACCCTGAAAAAGCTTCCAGAAGAGATACTGCAAGGAATAGTATCACCAATTGATGCAGGTCCTGGGGGGGCACAGGGTTTGGGGGCACAGCTCAGACAGGTTCACATGCTCTCTGGCAGCTGCCTTCCCTCCTGCTAGAGGTGCCAGGCCCTGATGGGCTTGGCAGGTGCTGGGTTGGCCCAGGAAGGCACTTCTTATACCCTTCTTACCCCAGGATAAGGCGTCTGGATGGCTTGGACTTTCTCTGTGTGCAATGATAACTGAGCCTTGCTATCATCCATTTCTGTTGGTCTCAAGAAAGTCCTCTTTCAGCTTAGCCAGCTTTACAGAATTTTATCACTGACTTTAGTCAAGTTTAGTACCAGAAGAGCAAAAAGCAAAGCTAGGTGTCCGATGTGCTGTCTTTCCACTGGCCTAAACTGCCAAACTATAACACACGTGAAGCTGATTACAGGATGTAAAATCTACAGATTTCCATAGCCAAAACCAATTTGTCCCTAATTTGTCTTGCCTCAGCATTTGGCTAGTAGACTGGATGATAGAATCAGACAAGAATCACGGAATTGTTAGGGTTGGAGGGGATCTCTGGAGATTATCTTGTCCAAACCCCCTGCCAAGACCAGAGTCACCTAGAGCAGGTCACACAGGAACTTGTCCACGTGGGATTTTAATGTCTCCAGAGAGAGAGACTCCACGACCTCTGTGGGCAGCCTGTTCCAGGGCTCTACCACCCTCAATGTAAAGTTCTTCTTCATGTTCAGATGAAACTTCTTATGTTCTTGTCTGGCACCATCCTCTTGGCATCTGCCTTTGAGATGGATGCCTTACACGTATGGATGATATGCCCTCTCAGTCTTCTCTTCTCTGGACTAAAAAAACCTCAGCTTTTGCAGTCTCTCCCCATAAGAGAGAGGCTCCAGATCCCTAATCATGGCCCTCCACTGGACCCTTTCCAGTAGCTCCTTGTCTCTTTTGTACTGAGGATCTCTGCGGCTGGAATTGAGCTCCACTAGGAAAAGGGGAAAGCGTGAAGGCTATAACTGTGATTGCATAAAGTCCTTTTCTCCCGTGAAAGCTGAGCTGCATTCTCCCCCCCAGTTGCACCTGGAGGGAGGTGACAGAATGTGACAGAAAGGGTGGCAACAGGGCCTGTGTGAAGGCTGGCCTGGAAGTGCCTTTAAAGTCTCAGCTGGAGTTCCTCAACTGGTTAGTGCCAAGAGTGGCTGCAAAAGAATCATCCTGTTTCCAGCATCAGTTTATCCACCAGCACTGGCACAGGCATTGGTGAGGCCACACATTGAGTGCTGAGTTCAGCTCTGGCCCCTCGCTTCGAGAAGGACATTGAGGTGCTGGAAAGTGTCCAGCGAAGACCTACAAGGCTTGTGAAATGTCTGGAAAACGTGTTTTATGAGGAACGGCTGAGGGAGCTGGGTTTGTTTAGTCTCAAAAGGAGGTTCAGGGGGCACCTCATCGCTCTCTACAAGCAGCTGAAAGGAGGTTGTAGCGAGGTGGGGGACGGTCTCTTCTGCCGTGCCTGCAGTGAGAGGACAAGAGGAAATGGCCGTAGACTGAGGCAGGGGAGATTCAGGTTAGACATAAGAAACACTTTTTCCCTGGCAGGGTGGTCAGGCATTGGAATGGGCTGCCCAGGGAGGTGGAGGAGTTCCTGGAAATTCCTGGAGGTGTTTAAGAGGCGTCCGTATCTGGCGCTGGGTGATGAGGTTTAGTGGGTTTCGGGGTTACTGTGGCAGTGCCAGGCTGACGGGCGCACTGGATGATCTTAAAGGTCTCTTCCAAGCTTGGCGGTCCCGTGATTCTGTGATCCTGTGTGCAGCCACACAGGGAGCTGAGCTGCTGAGGAGTCAGAGCGCTGTTTTTGCAGTCTAAGGCACAACCCCTGCGGCCCGGCCCGGCCCAGACCACACGGCCGTGCCGGGGAAGGAAGGGCCGCGCTCCGCCCTGCCAGCGGCGGCCTCCGCGCTCGGCGCCTGCGCCCGCCCGCCCTGCCGGAGATGGCGGCGCCGTGAGGGCCCCGCGTCCGTCGCTGCCTCCCTGCGCCATGAGGAACCTGCGGCTGCTCCGGGCCGGTGGGCGCCGCTGCGCCGCCGCCCCGGGCACCCCGCGCTGCTTCTGCCTCGGTGCCGAGCCCGGCACGGTCTTCGTGGGCTCCCAGTACGGGCTCGTGGAGCTGCGCCCCGGCGAGGACTCGGTGAGAGGCAGGGCTGCGGCTTCGGGGGACAGTGCTTGTGCTCGCCGGCGTGCTGTTGGGGTCAGCTTTGTTTGCAGAGCTGGAATAAAGCGTGGGTTACTCCCGGAGCGCGGCGGTGTCCGCCGGGAGCTCGCCTGTCTCCTGGTGCGGTGTTTGGGGCGCTCAGACCCTCCGGCTGCGCCCTCCGCTCGCTGCCCTGGATCGCCGCACTGTCCTCTTGGTGTCTGAAGAGGCCTTCTGCGCCTCTAAGATACTAAATCAGCCTCTTAAGAGCGTGGCTGTGTTTTGACAGGCATCACTCACGTGGCTTAGTCTTAAGCATGACCTGGCGAGGAGTTTCATCAGAGACACAGTTCACAAAACGGAACGAAGGAGGCAAAGAGGTAGTGAAGAGCACAGGAGGAAGCTTTAGAAACCGTGCTCTAGGGGGCAGAAACCCCTACATATCGCTAAAGTAAAAAAATGCTACCGAGTTACGAATTGTTGTTAGAGCTGGGTTGCTGCCTTCTCATTGTGCAGCTCTGAGGCATCTAAGTCCCTTCAGTACATTCAGTTCTGAAGTTAACTTGGGAGAAGAGCTTTGGGGCTTTCCAGGGATCTCATTTTCAAAGACTGCTGTACCTTAGTGCACATGCAAATGCTTTTCCTTAGAAATTCTTTATTATGCTGTGTCTTTGAAGTCTCCATCTCCCCTTAAAAGTACTGGGGCACTTCAAGAAGCTACTGATGCACCTCTAAATGTTGACACTATGCGGAGAGTTATGAAAAAAGGGTTAAAAGATGGTTAGCAAGACAGATTGGAAGTTGTGGTATTGTCATTTATTGTTTGCTTCTTTGTGTGAGTTTCTCATTATCTACCTAGCACTTTTAATGTAAGAGGATCTTCACAGGTTCCTATGAATAAGTAAAGATAAGTTTCCTGGTGCCGTTCACATATTCTCTTCTGCTGTTAATGCTTTGTGTAACTGCAATAGGATGAAATATACCCATGGATATCAGTCTGTCATTTCTGCAAAAACCCCACTGAGGTAATGTATAATTACTAAGTCATTGTCCTCTCTATGTCAAGCTGACAAGGGAAGTTTCCTTGGTTGAGGAGGGTTTCTTGCCTGAGGATGGAAGTGGCTCCATCGTGGGTATCGAAGATCTTCCAGAGCAGGAGTGTGTGTGTGTTGCTACAGCAGCTGGAGACATCCTGCTCTGCAATCTGAGCACAAAGCAGGTAACATGTCAGAAAAGACACAACAGTACTGGCAGAAAAGACAAAACAGTACTGAGGGATTTCAGAGGGAAGAATGATACTTGTAATTTCTTCAGGGGGCACTTGTAAGTTTGTTGCATACTGAGCTGTGGTTAGTCTCCCTTCTCTGGGCAGACAAGCTGGTTTTTGTGGGAACCTTGAGCAGGATTAAGGACAGAATAGATACTCTGTAAAAGAACTGGAATTGAAGTAATGACTTGCCTGTCCATAGCCCCAGTCCTCTTAAATTTGCTCGGAGGGCTCTTGGCAAACACCCAAGAGCACAGGATCTGATGGAGGGTCTTACAGAAACAGGATTTTGCTGAGATGAGGTACAGAATAAAATAATCCATTCATACCTCACAGTGTAGCTACCTTCTTGTTATCAGTCGATCCAGAACATCATGTTGACATGACTTAACTGAAGAGAGGAGAAAGTATAGTGTGTTGTGATTTGAGGAGCATTTGGAATGAAAAAGCCCTAGAAAACATTAAAGGGAAACTGAAATAGCTGAGCAATAATGGCAGGAACTGAGATAACTTGCTTTCTCAGTGTCATATTTGTACTATCTTCAGCAGCACCCTCTGAAGTCTGAATCGGCTCCCATAATACCAGCCCAACAGTGCAGATATAGGCGGGCATGAGATGACATTGGTCTGTCTGGGTTAGCTGTAAGGTTGTGGTTATTTGCAACTTGCCTGTTTTGATTCTTGGTTGGGTTTGATTTGCAAATACTACGTAAATATGCAATCAGCTATATCTGAAAAAGGTGTCTTGTATTGCAACTTAAAACATGTCATAGGGGAATCAAAATTAACAAAGCGTGTGATACATCAGACTTTTCTTGCGCTGATAGATGCATCAGAGATGAGGTTTAACTTCAGATTCTTTGTTTCAAGGCTTTTTGGCTTACTTTCCAGTTTTAAGGTTACATTCTTTTGATGCAGTCAGGGCAGCAAGAAAGAAGTCTTTAAAGTTCCTCTCCTTGTTCTGAAACCCTTTGTACATGGGTGATAGTTACTGTGCCCACAGATGCCCAGCATCACTTTGCTTACCTGAAAAGATTGTGACACCCAAGCCTAATTCCTGTAATGGCATCATCTTGCCATGATATATTCATTGTTCCGTTCCATGCCTTTTGCAAATCAGGATAACAGCGCGTGAGAGAAGTTCTTTGCCAGTGCTGTTATATGCTTATGATAGGCCAAATAAAAATGGCCCAGTTTTTCATACACTTTGAAGTTGGTGCAGCCATATACAGTTGTCAAGTTCAGCACTCACAAGTCAATCAGAGTTTAACTGCATGTTGGAATTCTCTAGGTAAGAACCATTTTGTCTGTGTTTTGTGACTAACGAATTTTTTACCCATATAATCAGAGGCCCTGTCAGGCAGTATTAGTATTGACACTGTATGTGCTCAGTTAAGACTGAGAGTGGAGAATAAAGCTCTTATTAAAACTGGGTATGGTAGAAAGTGTTAATCTTTAGATCATCTGGGCCCTCATACATAAACATTCTGGAACCATCTTTGGTCAGAAAATTTCTTTTGTTTCATAAAGTAAGACTTGTGACTTTTTTAAGTAGGAAGGGACTCTCCTACTTAGTGACTGTTTGCTTTTGTGCTGGAATAGTGCTGCACTCATGTTCCTGCCCCTCTATGATCTTATTTTGGTCTTGCAGGTGGAATGTGTTGGAAGTGTGGACAGCGGTCTGAGTACCATGAGCTGGAGTCCTGACCAAGAGCTTGTTTTGCTTGCAACAGGTATTAATAGCAGCCTGTAAGCTTCTTGCCTTTGGGAGTGAAACTCATTATGGCCAAAACATAAAACACAGCTAAGTTTTATAGAGAAGAATAAAAAGACAAAGTTATGTCATTGGGACTAGGACTTAAAGTGGGAAAAAACCCTACCTGATCCTGTATGTGAGATTTGGTTTCATGATCCATGAGGAGCTGTGGTGATCCAAGCAGAAGCTGTTCAGGTTCAAAAGACTGAGTTTTATAGAAGAGTTATTAGTCCTTCAGCTCTTCCAAGGAAGTAGATTTGATCTTGCCTTTAAAACATGAAGACTCCTCCTTTATATCCCCATTTGATTTATTAGTAACAAAAACTGTTTCTTGGTCTTTGGTAGGAAATGTATGTGTCACAGGCCCAACTTGTATACAGGTGTGTCTCACCTAGAAAGTGAAATTAGCCTCAGACTAAACAGAGTCATAGAATGCTTGAGGTTGAAAGGGAGCTCTGGAGATCACCTATTCCAGCCACCTTGCTCGAAGCAGGTTACCTCGAGCAAGTTGTGGGGGACCGTTCCCAGTTAGGTTTTGAATTATCTCCAAGGTCTGAGACCCCACAACCTCTGTGGGCATCCTTTTCCTGTCTGTGACCACCCTCAGAGTAAAAAGTGCTTCTAATGGTTTAAGGGAATTTTCTGTGTTTTAGTTTGTGCCCACTGCCTCTTGTGCTGTCACTCAGTACCACTAACAGTGTGGCTGTGTCTTCTTTGCTGTACCCCATTTCCCACGTGAAATATGTACACACACTGATGAGATTCCCCTGGAGCCCTCTCTCCAGAGCAGTCTGGCTTCTCTCAGCCTCCATTCATGTGACAGATTCTCCAAGCCCTTAATAATCATGTGACCCTTTGCAGGACTCATCCCAGAATGTCCTTGTCTGTCTTGTACTGGGAAGCCCAGAAATGGAGTCAGCATTCTGCATGTGTCTCACCAGCACTGAGTAAAGGAGCAGGACCACCTCCCTCAACCTGCTGGCAGCACTCTTAATGCAGCCCAGGATATTGTTTTCCACATATGCAGCAGGGGCCTACATTTCAAGCTCATTTTCAAGTTGGTGTGCTTCAGGAAACAGAGTTAATTTTTTTGGCAAAGTCCTCTCCAGCCACATGGTTCCCAGTCTGTCTCAGTGCCTGAGATGATTATTTGGAGGACATGCCTTTTTTTCTTGTTGAGCTTTATAAAAGTTCTGGATAGCCCATCTCACCTACATGACAAGGTCCCTGTGGACAGCAGCACAACCTTCTGCTGTACTTGCTGCTTCTCCCAGTTTTGTGTCATCTACAAACTTGCTGAGGGTCCCATCTTCCAGGTCATTAAGGAAGATGTTAAGCATTGCCCCTGGACACCTGGGGCACACCAGTGGTGACTGACCTCAAGCTGCACTATTTGCCACTAATAGCAAGCTTTTGAGCTTGGCAGTTCAGCTGGTTTTCAGTGTCCTTTTATCTGTGCCATACTTAATGAGTTTGTCTATGATAATGTTGTGGGATACAGCATCAAAAGCCTTATTAGAGTCAAGATAAATGAAATCCACTGTTCTCCCCCTACCCACAAGCTAGTCATCTAATTGTAGGAGGCTCTCAGGATGGTCAGGCATGATTTCCTCTTCATAAATCATGCTGACTGCTCCCAGTTGCCTTCCTGTCCTTAATATCTCAAGAGAAAATACTTCACAGTGCCAGGTACTTGTTTTGAAGCTGAAGAGAACTTACTAAGGGTAGACAAAGAAGCATGTTTTTGAGGACAAGAATTTGAAAGGGTTTTTCTGTTCCAGTTGTGAGATTTCGTGCTTTGAAGGACATGTTCCCTGTAGTACCAAATTTTCCATACTGGGGCCCATGACAGAACAATAGGACAACACAGGGGAATGTTGAGTGTTTATTTGCAGCAATACTGTATTTAGTGTCTACCTTGCAGGTCAGCAAACTCTCATCATGATGACAAGGGATTTTGAACCAATTACTGAGCAGCAAATCCACCAAGATGAGTTTGGGGAAGGTGAGAGGTGCACTGAAATGAAGTTGTCGTAACTGATATCCTTGGTGTGTTTTAAGTATGTAAGTAAAGTAAGGAAATGGAGCTGAGCATTTATGGGCGCCAGGAGACATTTTAGCCTGTAATGCAACTGAAGAATACTTTTACTTTTCAGCATAAATTCAAGTAAGTTCCCTGTACTAAAGGACTTTCTGGGCTAGGTAACTTTCCTGCAAGTTTTTAGAATGAAATTTGGAGGGAAGGTGTGTGTGGCTTGAAACTGTGGTTGTGTTTGTAGTGTACAGTAGTGCCATAAATCTTCCACTACAATGATTACTTCTTCTTCAGGAAAGTTTGTTGCTCTTGGTTGGGGAAAAAAGGAGACACAGTTCCATGGATCAGAAGGGAAACAGGCAGCACATCGCAAACAGACGGTATGATGCTGGATTTTTTTGTGTCAAGCCCATGCTGTCTCTGGGAGAACATGTATAAAGAGAGTTTCTGTTATTCCTGGGATGCCAGTTTCCCAACACCTCTCTGGCAGTTCTCTTCATAGGCTGCTTCTCTTTCTGTGCTATCTGAAATCCTGCCTTTTTATCCTCCTCCTAAATCAAAAAAAGCAGCTGGGAGTACTTAATACTTTTCGTACAGAGCTTCAAAGCAAGATTTGCAAGCTCTAGTGCTTGGAGGGGTAAACCCTCCCTTAAATCAGCATGATCAGTTTTGCTAAATGTGTGCTGTATACTGAAGTTTTTGCATGAGCAAGAGAAATAGCATGCAGTGTGGCTGAAAGGAGCAGAAATAACAGTAGATTCAACTCCCAGAAGGCCAGAGAAGAAGGATTTGGGCTACCTGAGCATCACCTGTGAGGCAGCTGCTTCACATTTTCGCTTTGTGCTCCTTTATCTGACTCTTCCTTGTTTGAGTCTTGTTTTGTCTACCTTTTGTTTTGTGAAAAGTCAGGCAGCTAAAAATGGATTTTTCTTTTTGTGTTTAAGTTCCAGAATTAAAACTGTTCAGTTAAATTGGTTACTGCTGAAACCTTGCAGGCTACAGTGCAGACATGAAACCTGGCCTGTTCCAGCTTTACTGTTGGGACAGGCAGGACAAAGCTTGTCTGGACAAGGGAAAATCCTAAGTGGACAAAGTTAAAGCTTTAGAATAGCTGCCTCTTTATGTGTATTCTGTTGAAACTTCTTTTTTCCTGTGTTCTGTGAAGAACCTGTTTGCCTTAAAGATCACTGCTTCTCACCCCAACTTTTGTCTGCCTTACAGATTGTCTGGATGGCATGCCTTTCTCTTTCCAAGGGGTTGTGACAGTAATGAACAAATATGTAATGAACAGCATCAGTAATGAACAAGTCTATATTCTTGTGTCCAGCTTATGCTCAGCTGGTCTATCAGTAAAGACCCCAGAGGAGGGGAAGGATAGCGTGGGATCATGTGAAGAGACAGTCATATGCACTTGCAAAAAAAGCAGATTGAATTATTTCAATTTTTATTCCAGTATTTCCTAAAATAACACTTTGAATATTGAATTTTTAACGTTGTAGCCTTGACACTTTTAACGGATTGGTTCCATGCCAAGGCTCTTCAAAGAGCAGTCTGTTTAGACAAAGACAGCATTTGCCTTCCAAAGCTTTGATGCAGCTTTCTTTATGTGACTTCAGGAAGTGTTGCCGACCTCAGCCTGGGATGATGGCAGGCCTCGGGTGACATGGAGAGGAGACGGGCAGTTTGTTGCAGTGAGTGCTGTCTGTCCAGAGACAGGTATGGGACCAGACTTCTTTGGAATACAAACATGTGTAAGGGGCTTCTTAAGCAGAATCTAGGCAAGGCAAGAACTGATTGGTGTTTGTGGTCTCTTGGCCACTTATAGCAAGGGTGAGCTGAGCTAGTTAATTGCTCTTTTCTGTGTTCTGATGTTCTCAGAGGCCTTCTATAGACATGATGTTTCGAACACTTTCTTTGCAGTTTGCTTTTCAGTTCAGTGAGATGCCAGGAGAGGGTACTACTGTGTAGATACTATCTGAACTGCTTCTTTCACCACTGTTTAATTACTACGCAAGCTTTAAGCAGTATCTGATAGGCTCTCAGTGCCAAATGGATGAATATGTTTGGGATGGTATATCCACTGTCCCTCATACTAAGCAGTTTAGCATTGCACAGTGGGTTTTTTTTAAATACTTTTCCCTTGGTTTAGCCCTGAAGCCAAAGAGGTGATGAGCATATGCATTTGTTGTAAGACTGTAACTGATATCTTCCGTGATAAATACTGCTTTTTGAAAGCTTAAATGTGTTGGTCAGCATATTGAACTGCACTGCTCTTCCACAAGTTTGGGCGTTTACTTTCAGTACTTCAGATTAGGGAGGATCTTGAGTGTATAGAAAGATTTTAACATTTCCTTGGTGAAAGCTGGAGGAGGAAACTAGTATGACTGAACTAAATCAGACTGAAATTCCTAACTCGGTTTCTTTAGTCACTCAGTTACTGTGGGAGAACTGCCTGAGACAGAATTCTTATCCCTCAAGGGGTACAAGAGAAATCTCCTTTTTATTCACGTGCATCAAAATTGGCTCTTCTGCCCTCATAAAATTAGGAAATTTTCTTTCCAGTGTTTTCCTAGAGCTTTGTCTCATTGCTCTCTCAACCTGTAGGTGCTCGGAAGGTCAGGGTGTGGAACAGAGAGCTTGTGCTGCAGTCAACAAGTGAGCCTATCTCAGGATTACAGCAAGCACTGTCCTGGAAGTGAGTAATAAAGAAGTCTGCATGGTGGCAGCAGTGTTGCTTTTTATTCCCTGGTCACGGTCTTTGAGCAGCATCAATTTCATTTCTATTTTGTTGATTTTTCTCAAAACCTGAAGAAAGCCACCTTCTGATTCAGCATGAGGAAGAATGGCTCCTTAATCCTTGAAAAGTCCAGTACTTGAATTACATGTGGGAAGAAGGGTTAGATTGTCTGCATTGTGTCATTGTCAAGTGGGTTGGGACTCAACTGTATAAATAGGAATATTACAGGTCCCATTGCCAGTGCTGGCATCTAATTGCTCCCCTGGGGATGTCATGAGCTCTGGAAGATGTCTCTGCTGGACCTATGACTTCGTGTGCACAGTGCTGAGGAAAACACATCCTCTGCTGCCCTTTTCTTCATGTCGCTGGAGAAAATGTGAAACGATTGGTGTTTAAATGACAGCTAGTGACTGTGTGAGCAATGACTTTTCATTTGGCTTTTTTTTAAGGCCTTCTGGAAACCTGATAGCATCTACACAGGAAAAACCCAACAGACAGGATGTGGTTTTTTTGGAGAAAAATGGACTTCTCCATGGCGAATTCACCCTCCCGTTCCAGAAAGGGCAGGTCAAAGTAAGTTCTATCTCTGGGCTACTTTGATGGGAGTGTAGTGGAGATGAGGACTAGATCTTTTGCAGATACTAGGAGGAAGTTTTTACCTTAACACTTAGTGCCTGTCCTAATGGAAGAAGTGATCTGAAAAGATAACAATGAAGAAGCCTGTGGAGAAGGTGCAACGCCCTCTGCAAGCAGATAGTAGAGAGACATGTAGTACAGGGTGATTGTAGCGCTGGGGTGCTGCTGGGCCCCGTGTACTTCCTGTCAGGCCAATGATTCTTAAGTGCTGTTCAGCGTGCCAGCTGAGTGTGGGCACATACGTTATCCCACCTAAGAGAAGTGAGAAGCTACTGCTAGGATATTACTTCAGCTTCTGTCTTTGGATGTTGAGAGGTCTTTTGGTAGATGCTTCCTTAGTGCCAAGGAAAACAAAGGGAACACTGCTGTCATGTTTGTGGCCTCCTCAAGTGTGGGGTTCTCAGGATGCCTTGCTGCAGCAGTCGGGAGCTTTGCAATACAGGAGGGCTGTGTTTGTCTGTTAACCCATGCACGTTACATTATCAAAGATAAGGAACAACTCCTGGTCTTGCAAACAAGTTGGGAGTAACAATATCTGTAAGAGCCATGTTTGTGTCTGCAGGTTAATGAACTGCTTTGGAATGCGGATTCTACAGTCCTGGCTGTCTGGCTGGAAGACCTGAAGGTGGAAAACTCTAGCCCAAACAGTTATGGTGAGAGCACTGTGTGAGGCTCTGGCTCTTACACTTGCCTGCACATGTGGTCAGCAGTGGGTAGTTATCTGCAAGTTAGGAGACACTGCTGATGTTAAGAGACATCTCCCCTTTATCCTTCCCCACGTTTTATACGCTGAGCATGGTGCCATGTGGTATGGAATATCCCTTTGGTCAGTTTGGGTCACCTGTCCTGGCTGTGTCTCCTCCCAACCTCCCAGGAAGCCCCAACTTCCTCACCAGTGTGGCAGCACAAAAAGCAGAAAAGGCCTGTGTAAGCCCTGCTCAGCAATAACAGAAATATTTCTATATTATCAACCCTGTGTTCAGCACAGATCCAAAATACAGCCCCATACTAGACACAGTGAAGAAAATTAGCTCTACCCCAGCCAAAACCAGCACAGTTGGTCAGGAAGAACTGGTAGTTCAGCCTGAGCTCAAAGCATCTTCCAGGCTGCTGTAACTGGAAGTGGTATTAATGGAATGCTGAAGGTGTGAACCCTTCATGGAGCAAGGGTACCTTCTCACAAGGCAGCTCAATGAATTCTAAGACTGGCTCTTCTGTACAAAGTCTGTTGTTAAGCTTTCTTGTGCTGAGTGTTTGTGACCCAGCTCATGGACTGAAGGTCAGAACTGTTATTTTCACTGCACGTAACCCACCCCTAGAAGAGTAGTGGTGGTGGGGAGGGTTTGAGCTGGAGTACTAGTCTGTAGTAACAGTTTGTTTTTCTTACAGTTCAGCTGTGGACCACAGGGAACTATCACTGGTACCTGAAGCAAAGTCTACATTTTGGAAGCTTGGAGGGAGATCAGTTGGTGTCACTGCTGTGGGACCGAGAGAACCTGTATAGACTGCACATACTCTGCCAGGGCTGGCATTACCTCTCCTATGACTGGCATTGGGCCACAGACCATGGGATGGGGGAGAACGGTCAACATGTGGCAAATGTGGCTGTCATAGATGGAGGTAAGCAGTGGGACAGCTTTGCAGCTCTGGAGTTAGAAGAGGTGGTGTAGCCTTTTGTATGCAGGCTGGATGGGATTATGGCTCTTTTACTGTTGTTTCTATAAAGCTGTTACTGAAGGGGTCCATGTAATTGGTGGAAGCCTCAAAAGTGGGTCAGTGAAGTTAACTTCTAAGAGCACAGCAAATATATTCCTGTAACATTATTCCTACTACCAGTAAAGAACGCAACAAGAGCCTCACTAACATTGGGAGTGGGGTGCAGCTTGGATTTTCTTCTCTTTTTTTTTCCACAGCTAAAGTGCTTGTCACAGTGTTCCAGCATGCTGTGGTGCCTCCACCCATGTGTACCTATGAGCTCCAGCTCCAACAGGCAGTTAATCAGGTTGCATTTCATACAGATCCCAAACACAGTGGGGACATGGCTGTCCTGGATGCTGATAACAGGATCTCTGTGTACAGATATGGTGAGAGCATGTTGCACAGCCTTGTTAAAAGAAAGTCTGTGTTCCTGAGAACAGTACCCTGAGGGACTAGTAGGGTGGTGGTCACTGAAACCTTTAGTAGTTAGGAATGAGACATGTTTGGTTTAATTGGGGGTTCAAGCTCTGCTCTCATTTCGAGTAGTTTGGGTGACACAGAAGCATTTTGGTGGTGCATTGACTGTGAGAAGACAGCATTCAATACTTGTTTGCTGGTAATATCCCCCTGACTAGCTTCAGCTTGAGTGCAGCATGTGGTATCTTGTGTAATCTGTTCTGATGGCATATTGCTGATTGGCACTGGAGATGTCTGAGAATCTCTCTGGGGCACCCAGCACTTCCCAAAGCAGTCCTACATACAGTGTGCTGTGAGGAAACAGGCTGTTATTGCGTCTCTGTTTTGTACTGTAATTTTTGCAAGGTAACTGCCTGCTCCAGCGTGTTAATGAGAATTATGTGTTGGCTATACAAGTATGAATGGAATTTTCTGGCTTTTTTAATAGTTTGATGTAGTTTGATCTACTCTTTGATAAGATTGATGCTGGAAGAGGCTCTGTTGAGAGGATCTCTAAACTCTGCTTTGTTCTGTTTTGTGTTTGCTAGGACAGAGTACGGTGAATGACCCTACAGTCAAGTTAGGAGCTGTGGGTGGAAATGGATTTAAAGCAGCTGTGGAAACACCATACCTGGATAAAACCTACAGGTGATATAGAACTAATACAGCTGTAGTGTCGAGAAGAGGGCGATGCCTACCTGGATGCTTTAAAGGTCACAGCTCCGAGAACTTGTCTAAAGATTTTTAAGAGGTTGTCAGATAACGTGGTTCCATTTTGTTGACACTGTGGCTGCAACTAGTGCTGAGAAGTGCCCTTTACTGAGGTCCCTGTCTAGTGTAAGCAGTGACTCTCAGTGCCAGTGCTGAGATAGCCTTTCCTGTGCCCAGTACTGCACTTGGTCTCTGGGAGCAGGAGCACGAAGGAATGGCTGTGGCCCTGGCCCATGGTCATGGCACACCGAGCAACTGAGTTGCTTGCATAGCAGAGACAGTGACAAGGTTAAAAATCCCACTCTGCTCTTCATCTTTTCCTTAAGGCAGTTGGCATGGAAGCAGTACTACCTCGGGAAAGCAAGAGGGGCTTCCTAGTTCTCATCCTGTACCTCCAGCCCAGACTGTGGCAGGATTCATGCTTTGGGTGTCTGTATTTCTGCACTGGAGCCCTCCCAGCCATGCTGTGCGTTTGAGCAGCCAGGCTGCCTGTGCCTAGGAAGACCTTTGCCTCTCCATTTAGGTGGCTTACTGAAATCAAGTTCTGTTTGCTTCCCAGTCTCTCTTATTTTGTGACAGAGTTGATGTGGGCCGTGACAGGAGTGAAGTGATGGATCCCCTGGGGCTCAGATTTCTCACCTGGCTGCCAGATGGTAGCTTCCTGGTGGTTGGTCAAGGTCATCATGCTGCTCAGTCTGTCCTTCACCATCTGACTGCAGTGCCTCACGTGGCTGGAGCTGAGGAACAGTGCCTGAATTTACGGTACTAGAGATTTGTCAGCTGTGGCTGAAGTCTGAGAACACCTCTGGACAGTCTGTTATTAGACTGCAGCCTGGAGGCTGTGAGTTGGGGAATTTGGCTCTCTTCCTGCATGAGAACCAAACAGCTCATTAAGCTGCCTACTGGTCAGCACTTGCATGTAGTCCTAATGCCTACACCCAGCCTAGCAGCAGCGTGCATGCTAACGTGCCTGTGTTAGTACAGGATAGCTCCGTTCCCTTGAATTCCAGGCCCTCAGGGCAGGAGGATGGGACATGACACTGAATTCCCCCATTCTACACATTGCCCACCATTATCAAGATCCAGGAGGTGGCTAGTAGCCCTTGTACGTGCTTTCCTCCTCCTCATCTGCTGGTTTTGCAGGGCCAGCTGAATTAAAACTAGACACAAAAAAAAAGCCACTTGGGGTACAGAAACACGCTTCACAAAGAGATCTGGAGAGTTGCTTTCTTCAGCACTCACACAGCAAAGACAGGCTGATTTACATATGAACTGTAGAACAGAACAAAAGAAGTGTGGGTTTCAGAATGCTGCAGGCATGCAGACAGTATCCAGCACAGTTAGGCAAATGCCTGTTGGCTCGAGTTGCTGGTGCTCTGTGGTTCCAGTGTCAGCTGACATAGATGTGAAAAGACTGCAGAATATCCTTACTTGAACCAAGTATCTGACCATGCTGGAAATACGCGTCTTTCCATCTGGCCACAAGAAAGGTGGGATATAGGTTTTAAGTGTATCTCCTGTAACTGATGTTCTGTGTTTTCCTCTCTTGCTTCAGGTTGTCTACATGTGTAGATGGAGAAGTGATCAGCCTGTACTGCAGCCCAGTGACCAAAACTGTAGCTCTGCAGCTGGCTGATAGACAGATCCTAAAATACCTGTGGGGTAAGCTGGGCCCTGTTAAAGTACCTGGTGTTACTTGTAGTTATTACAGATTTCTTAAAAGGTTTAATGAGATGATTTGACTTTCAGGGACTTGAGTGACTCTTGCTGGGTAGTTGGTGCTACCTTTCTTGCTCCCTCTGCTCCCAGAAATGGGCTGAAATAAGTGATTTGTGTGAGAAAGAAATTAACACTGTTAACTTTTAAATGTATTTTTGTATGTGCATATGTGTTTATATATGTATATTTACACACACACATATACGTATGTGCACGCACACAGAGTTCAGTGCTGACTGACTGCCACATCCTTGCTACTTCTCTCTCATTCCATGGTGGAATAAAGGTGCTACTGAGCACCCAGCAGTTAATGCCTTCTTGTCTCCCGAGTCCTGGACTTCCTTGTTGGCATTCCTCCCCTCCATCAGATAGTGTAGGTTATTCCTGGCTCTGATTTTCTTGTGCCATGTGGTTTTAATGTCTGAATTTTTGCTTGGTAGGGAAACAATTCAATCTTCCTTTCTTTTCAGAGGCTTCTACTCCAGTCCTTGAGCCCTGGCGGATGAGCAGTGGCTCTGCTGTTCAGTTCCCCTACCCTTGTGTGCAGACTTGTATCACGAGGATCAGTGGTGAAGTAAGTGAGACTGTGAGCAGATTAAATTCCCTTCACAGTTGTTCTCTGTGTCAAAAGTGCACCATGATCCTCTGCACAGGGTCCAGTGATACTTCTTTATGGCATTTCTCATAAGGCCCTGTGCAGACTTGAGAGCATATCTTTCCTTGCCTTCCAAAGCATTTCTGATGGATTGCAGTTAACACCTAATCACCCCAATCTATGACTATAATAAATAATGTCATTAAAGAGTGAGAAATTCCAGCAGTCGCTGCCATGCTCTTCTTGAAAGGAGTATTTTGATCTGTTCTATATGAATTTAACCTATTAGCAAATATGGCTGCACTGAGTTACTCAGATCTCCTACTGCTGCTGTTTCCTATTGGTGATGGTTTCTTGATAGGTACAACAGCTTTAAGAATGAATAGCTGTTTTGTTGATAGTTTCAGGGTTTCTTTCCTTCAGCATGCATCCTGGTAAATGCTGTATGAAGCTGCTTTGCTATACTCTGCTGCATTTCCTCTGGTATTTTGGACCAAGTGCTGCTGAAAAGCCTAAATTTCTGGCGTGGTTTCTGCTTCTATTTTATGACTGTGCAGTTACAGGGTAGGCCAAACTGGATTTCCAGCCAAAACATCTGTTTAAAAAAGATGTTTACATTTGATCCCTCCTGAAATAGAGGTTGCATGAATTCCTGTGCAGCTTCTCTAAGTAATTCACATGAGGTACTCATTACCTAATTGTAAGGTACTTCAATCCAGTGCTTGTCAGTGTTGTAAAATACTGGAGGTTGTGGTGCTGATAGCTCATAGTTGTCTTCCATTTTATTTACAGGAGGTGATCCTGGGCCTCACAGATCGATGCCGTTTTTTTGTTAATGATGTTGAGGTAATAAAGTTTTTGTGCCTTGTTGCATCCCCTTTTCCTCTGCCAAAGGCAGCTTTCCTGTTCTACTCTATACAGTGATAAACTTCATTTTTCTACAGGTTGCTTCCAACATCACCTCATTCACAACACACAATGAGTTTTTGTTGGTGACAACCAACTCCCACACCTGTCAGTGCTTCTGCTTAAAGAACTTATCAGTGAAAGGTAAATGTCAGCACTGTTTGCCTGCTGCTGGTAGCTCATGGCCATTGACCAGGAATACAAGATGTCCCCATTTTTCACATGCAAACCTGCTATATTTGGGTCCCTCAAAGGAACTGCTTCAGAGATGAGAGTAAGAGAGCTGCTTTCAGAAATCTATCAGTGAGCAAGAAACACAGGGAGCTGACTTCCTATGTGGCATGCATCTCACAAGGAGCAGTATTTGTCCTGCAGTTGTTGTCCCTTCACTGTTTTCAAAAGCTTAGCCCCGCATTTGCTCCTTCCCCTCCATGTCCAGAAAAAAAATGGTCTGTGTGCTATTTGTGGGTGTGTGATAGAGAAGGGATTGCTGTAGAAAGAGTTTGTGGTGGTATCTGGCTATGACAAGTATGATGACCTTGGTAAAGGCAGGATGACAACTTCACCGTGCTTTACACCTTTCTGTGCTTCTCTCCTCTGCTCTGTTGAGCTTTGTGATCCTGTTGTATAGAGGACATAGCTCTGCTTTGTGTACAGGTACAGCAGGGATTGGCACTGAGAGGTTCTCATCCTGTGAGGAATTGTTGATCACTGGTGTATTGTTGACTCAGTTGGTGCAGTACAAACTCGTAGGACTACCCAGCAGGGCTGTACTGGGGCACTGTGCTGCAGTGTGCCATGTGTGCTGATAAATATGTTGTCTTAGCCCTTCAGGCTGGCCTGAGCAGTGCTGCTGCACCCAACAGTGAGACCCTGCGCAAGGTGGAGCGAGGGTCACGCATCGTCACCGTCGTTCCCCAGGACACAAAGGTTGTGCTGCAGGTCAGTGCTCTGCCCATGGCTGCTGAGGTCTGCTCTCAGGGTGTGTAGGGGGGCATCTCAGTGGGCAGCACCTGGCCATAATGCAAACAGCCCTGCAGTGCTGCAGCACAGGCAGCTGGGTATGAACAGAACTGGGAAGGAGGATTCAAATTCCTAATGGCTAAGGTAGTGTAGTGCTGCATGTTGTGGCTTCTCACCATGAATCTCAGACTCACTTCCTAGGACTTGCTAGCAGCCTTCTATTAGCCTTGGCACTAAGTTTGTCTGAAGTGCTGAGCTCACTCCTCAGAACCAGCAGAGATTTACAGAATGGAGAAAGATGTCATTTGAGAAGCACCACTGGAGGTGTGGAGCCCAACATCCTCCCCAGAGCAGGGCTAACCTGAATAACTTGATCAGATTGCTCCGGGTGTTGCCTGGTTGAGAGGAGTCTAGCCTCCTGAGGAAAGAATATTTCTAAAATGAGAAGAATTCTCAGATATTTTTCCACAGTGACTGAAGTTGCATGTCCTTTGAAGTGCACAAACAGGCCCATGCACCTGCAAGTAGCAGACAGGCCTAGAAAATTGGCCAGTCCTCATTTTGCCTACAAAGTAGGCAGAGTAACTACAAATAAGTAATTGTGTGGATCCTGTGTTATAGATGCCAAGAGGAAATCTGGAGACTGTTCACCACCGAGCTCTGGTTCTTGCCCAGATTCGGAAGTGGCTAGACAGGTAAATGGCACAGATGTGTTCGGGTCTTCTCTCCCCTGGTCTGACCTGTTAGAGGCTGACTGGCCTGGAAAAGGGAGGGAGGCCAAACTCAGGGGAATTGACCTTGTTAGAGCGAATGAAACTGTTTCTGGGGCTACAAGCTAGAAGTCCATCTTTCAGCAGTGCTAAGTCCTTCTGACTTCACCACTGAAAGGCTTATTACATGTGCTGAGATTGGGTGGGTGGGAGAAATCTTCATCTGCTTCATTCTCCAGACTTCTCGATCACTTCATGATGAAGCTGGCTGTTTTCCAGTTTTTACTTAATTCACTTGTATTGAAATCTTCTGAAATGGAAACAGATCCATTAGGTTTAAATGTAGCACTTTCTTTTTACGAGGAGAAAATAATGCAAGTTCTGTATTGCTTCATCAACTTGGCAAGCCGGTGTATCCCAGTGCAAGGGCTGGCAATGAACAGTGGTGACCTTGCATATTTTTTCAGGAAGGCAACCTACACAGCTTATTGCATGGGCTGTTCTCTTCCCACTGGTTCTGGGCTTGGCTATAGTCAGTTGCCTTTAGTTGCAGATATTGTGTCTTATCCATTGTGTAAATGGTCCAACTTGACTCATTCCTCCAGGCTTATGTTCAGGGAAGCTTTTCAGTGTATGAGGAAGCTGCGAATCAACCTTAATCTTCTCTATGACCACAATCCCAAGGCAAGTATGCCCAGTTCTATTGTGCTGTTTGCCATGCTAATCTACCCGGGAATCCATCTACCCTGGAATCCAAGCTGTTGAACACAGGGTTCAAAAGAGTAGGTGGTGCTTTCAGCAGAGATGGCTGTCTGCACTGCTCTGCACTGTGACATCATCATGCAGGCAGATTAGATTTAGCATTTCCTTCTCCCTGTACTTTCAGAGAAAGTCTCTGAATTTGTTCTTGTACTTAATGTGCCAAGAATATTCAGAGTAACAGTGGTAATACTCTTGTTCGTTTCAGGTATTTCTGGAAAACACAGAAACCTTTATCAGGCAGATAGATTCTGTGAACTACATCAACTTATTTTTCACAGAACTGAAGTGAGTATAATTCTGCAAATGGAACATGCATGTAGTCAGTGGTGGTACATAATTTTGTCAAAATATTGGCAGGTCTTCAGTGTGGGTGCACGGAGTCAGAAATCTGGCATGTGGAGTCATAAAGGCACGAGTAAACTCAGTAGTTTCAGAGACAGTCTGTCTTGTTGGGAATTCCAGCTTGCAGGCAGCCATTAGATGTTTGCAGCAAGGAATTGTCCAGCTGCTTTGACTTGTTTTCTGGTTTGCTGTACAGCAGTAAATGAGAAAAGAGAAAGTTTTGTTCCCATATAAAGAGGAGCAAGATGGCACTGTTTATCTAGAGCCTGAGGCCAAGATACTTGCCTAGATTCCCAAATCAGGTCCCCTGACTTCTTTCTTAAACGCTGAGTGATGAAACTCTAAGGCATTGGTGGCTTCAGGACTTCTGAAGCTTGCTGAAGTAATTGTTTAGGAGTTGGAGCCATCACTTCACTGTCCTGTTTTATTTTCAGTTTTGAACTGACCAGAAATAATAGCAAATGTTTTATTTTTCAGAAGTGTTCAGTGGATAAATCCATACTGGATTTAGTAGAAAACAGCTGTATCTCGTAAATCTTGCCTTCTGTTAGTTTTTTTTGTGCAACTAAAGTAGTTGTTCTGACCATTTGTTGGGGTTTTTTTAATGTCTCTTTTGGCTGGCAGTCAATTCAGACTGATAAGAGGTTTTGGAGAGCTTTCTGGTATCTGGCAGGTGGTGTGTCAGTACAGCATGACATAGCTAGTTTGTTGAGTAGTAATTTGCTACATGCGTTTGTGTTTCTTAATGTTATTGTCTTTGTTCTGGGTTGTCTGATGAACACTGCTGTTATTCATGTCATCTGTTTTATTTAGAGAAGAAGATTTCACAAAGAGCATGTACCCATCTCTGAATGGTAGCAGTAATACCCAACCACGCCAGCATTCTGATCAGAAGAAAGTTAACCTCATATGTGATGTGATGAGGGTTGCCATGGAACACATTGACCCTCAAAAGTGAGCACTTTGTTCTTGTAGGTGAAGGGAACCGTTAGGGAGATTTCTAGTAAGTCACTGGCAGAAAGCAAAGCTGTCTTTGACATCAGTTATTGTGCTTCGGGTTCTCTGAGATGAGCTTGTGCTCCACAAAACTTAGGTATACCGTACCTTCCTTCTGCTGAGGATGCTGTCCTGGAAACCACAACATCTGATGATTCCACAGATAGCAAAACAGCATTTTACTACCAGAATTAAAATAATAGATAGCAGGATGCTTATAAGGGTTCAAGAAGTACACTCTGTGTATGATCAGTGTGGAATGGAGACGGAGAGACATGAGCAAGATTCTCCTATCAGTGGGTTGCTGACTGTTTGAAGCAGCTGGCCCTTTGCAAAGATCTCAGCTGTTCCATTTGAGACCATACTGTTTTGTAAATCATCAGCTTCACATTTCTGAATTATTAGCTTTCTGGTAGACATCCTCCTTGGATGAATCAACACCAGAGAAGGATAAAGGGTGGGAAAATGGGATAATAACAGTGTTTAGTGAAACGGTGTTAAACTGTGGGCAGCTTACATGTTAAACAGTGGATAGAGGAGCAACAGGTGGTGAGTTGCTGCTGAGCCCTGAGAATTTAGACACTTTTCAGCAAACTGTTTCAGAAAACAAAGCATCTCCTTAGCTGGAAAGCTGTTTTGAAATGGTAACTCTGAAATGTATGAAAGTAAAAATAACATCCTAGAAAGCTTTCATTTTATAAAAAAGGCTATTTTGGTGCCAAATTTCCCTTTGAAAACTATGTCCAGCTATCTGAACTTTCAGAGAGAGGTGTGTTCTCTTCGTTATGCTGGCTGGCATGGTAAGGAAGTACTCAAAACAGACCTCCAGTTTTGTGACATGCGTGAAGAGTCACGCTGAGTAGAAAAACCTTTCTGATATATTCTGTTCTTTTTTCATGTTTCCTGCCTTCCTTTAGAAAGATCAAAGTGCCTGAGAAGTTACTCTTCGTTGTTGTTTTTTGTTTGTTTTTTTTTTTTTACTAAAACATAAATTAGAACTTGCAAAAACCATGGTAAAAAAGAAATAAGCCGTGTTTGCCTTCTCACTTTTTCATTCACTATTTCCCTTTTTTACAGATACTGCCTATCAATACTGACAGCACATGTAAAGAAAAGTCCTCCAGAACTGGAAATTGCTCTCCAGAAGGTTCATGATCTTCGAGGTTTTGTATCAAGAACTCAAAAGTTTTGAAAATGGGTGGTTTGCAGGAGCTTTCTGGAAGGAAACTTCCCTGTCCAACCATCCAAGAGCCACTCTGGCAGTCACACTTGCACCACCTGAGCTGGGACTGAAGCCCCCTGGCAGCTACACACCCCACACCCACACAGTGAGACCAGGTTTCCTTACCAGCTCAACCCGAGTTGTCCCAGAGGAAAGATCTCAGATGTGCAGATCCTTAAAATAATTTAATCTTGGTGCAATAGCTAAATAACAAAATAACAGCTTAAGCTGG
This sequence comes from Oxyruncus cristatus, assembly GCA_013399855.1. Classification (NCBI taxonomy): domain Eukaryota; kingdom Metazoa; phylum Chordata; class Aves; order Passeriformes; family Cotingidae; genus Oxyruncus; species Oxyruncus cristatus. The sequence goes on along the minus strand of VXAY01002872.1, from coordinate 22,647 downwards.
TGCCTCTGAGAATGGACCATGAACAAAGGACCCCCTGGCCTACCAGGGCTTTTATAGCCTCACAGTCTATCCCCACGAAAGTCTGGTGGTTCTCAGCTCCAGCTGTGTCTCCAAGTGTCCAGTCTCGTGTATGGGCCACAGGTCCCCGGGCCCAAAGGGTTGGCAGTTCATGGCCCCCAGAGCTGCAGCTCCCACTGCAGCTGCACACCGAGCTGCCTGCACTGAATGTATTCCTCAACTTTCACTTGTTAGCTTGTGGCTCACCCAGAAAATTATTTCAAGGTGACTGTTTATGGAGTCAGCCAGAAAACAAATGTACTTGAAACTTCTGTGTGTTTAGGTACAGCAGCATATCAGCTAAGATATGCTCCTGTACATGCCCTCAGCTCATCCTTTTATCTAGGTTTGTAAGCAGATACCCCAGAGTTGGACCTGTTCTTGGTTTCCAGTTGGAACTCTAGTTCTCCAAGCATGGGATAGGGAGTTCCTATTCTGGGTCCTAGTGTCTCAAGCTGGCAAACCTTTATTTTGTGCTGATGCTTCTAACTTGTCACAGTTGCACACTTAAGAATTTACTGTGCTTGGGATGGTTCTTGAAGTTGCCTGAGAAAGGCAAAGTAACCCCTTCTGCAAGACAGAACAAGCTGTTAGTTTGAGGGTCCCTATCTGATGCCAGGGTTGTGCTTGAGGATGCATCCTTCTCTCACATCAGGGTTCCACTGCTGGTAGTGTAACAGATCACATCATAGCTTCTTTATATTGTTACAGAAAGCGTTACTCCAGATGTCGACGCTGTGAGTGCAGAAGAAGCACTGAAGTACCTGCTTTTCCTTGTGGATGTCAACGAATTGTATGAGTATTCCTTGGGGACATATGACTTTGATTTAGTCATCATGGTGGCAGAGAAGTCTCAAAAGGTCTTTGCTTATAGTTCCAGCCAAGGAACTATTTTTTTGCTTTCTCAAAGGTTCTTTGGAGTCTGTAGATGAGACTGCATATTCTGTTAGCAATGGCTCTCTACCCAGGCAGGATTCCAGTTGCTTAGAAGTTCTGTGTGTGCTTGGGATGGTGCTGGGAAGGTGTCACATCTCTGCATCTCTTAGTATTTCTTAAGCACAGCTTTGGAAACTTGCTTGTGCGCAAGGTGAAATGGTGTTCTTCTAGAGCAGTGGGGCAAAATACCTCTGAGGAAGGGAGGACTGGTGTCTGAAGTGTTGTGACTGCATGCCTTCCGTTCCCAGCTCTGTACTCTTGCCATTCTTGCTTATTTAGTGGTGCTCACAATAGCAGTGGGTATCTTCACGCAGGTTTCATGTGAAATTCCTGAGTGGAAATGCCCATCAGGATCTTCAGAGTTTCCTAATGTTACAATAAAGCCTGCTGTCCATCAGTTAGAACACCCTATTCATGTTAATGGGTTTTATGACCTTTGGTGTAAGGGACATTGATCAGCTTTATGGCTGCAAATTTATACATGATAATATCTAATAGAAACTAATATTTGATATGACATAACAGCCTTGAAATTTAAATGTCACCAGCCTTTAGATACTGCCAAAGTCTATTGTGGGAGCCAGGTAATTTAAGTTAATCATTCCTGGCAAGAGTACATATACAGAATTGATCTCTGAAATTACTTACATTCGGAAAGAAAAAAAAAAAAAAAAAGGAAAAAAAAAAAAGTGCCGTTTTTAGGGTATTACATACTTTCAAATATGGGACTGTCTCTTGGTGAAGATGGCGGCAAAAAAGGATTTTAGTGGATTAGCTCAACTGCGGTTTTTACTATTCTTTGCAGGACCCAAAAGAATACTTGCCCTTCTTAAATACCCTCCGGAAAATGGAAACCAATTATCAGCGATATACAATAGACAGACACTTGAAGAGATATACAAAAGCTCTTGGGCACCTCAGCAAATGTGGTAGGTGTCCTAAGGAGAATTTTTGCAGTGTCACATTTTAATTTTGGAGAGCCTTTTGGGTAAAATAGCTGAAGAAAGAGAAGGATTGCACAAGGTCATCTTTCCTCCTGGTAATGCATGGTGAACTTCTGCTGCATGCTTTTTGAAGGGTAGCTTGGTGCAGGGAGTGATCATGAAGCAGAAGTTTTGTTTTGTTCCTGCTTAAGTGACTTGTGCCCAGTTGGTATCTCTGGCAAAAGTGGAGCAAACCTCAAGGAAGTGAATGCCCTGATTTTACAGTAGTAGAACAGGTGCTTTTTTGCTCTTCCACCCAGGCACCTCTAGTTGCTTCTTGATGTAGTGAACCCAGACTGTCTGGGAGATGTGAGGGCTGTGTGCTTTGTCTTTTAATTTTTTCAAAAAGTACATTATTTCTGCAGGTCCTGAACACTTCTCTGAATTTCTGAACTTGGTGAAGGATCAGAATCTGTATGGTGAGGCCTTGAAGCTGTACCCCTCTAGCACTCAGGAGTACAAGGTGTGTAAGCATGTGACACTGCAGTGTCCAGCTTTTCAGTCTCTTACGCAGGTGTTTGCATATCCTCAGCACTTTGGACGAGGGCAGGAATGACACAGCAGCTGCTCGTGTTCAGGTTCTGCAGGTCATTGCTCTTTCAGTGTTGTCTGAGACACTCCTCTGAGATGAGAGCTGGAATGACTATTAGGACTAACCATGTGGGGCCTGGTCATTGAAGGACTGGCTGTTATTTCTTTGGTGCCATGACCCAGAGGGCACTTGGAATTCCTGTTTCTAGTGCTGCACTACCTTGTGGTGTGCTGAAGAACACCACAGAAAGACCTCTTCCTGTCTTGACCTCTGTCTGGCTTACAGACTATGTGGAGACACTTTGTTATCCTTAAACTGTTCTGAAAAGTGCTATAGAGCTTGGGACACTTGCAGTTGTGCTGTTTCCTACTCTGCAGTGTCCCTTGTTGCTTTCAGTATTACTGAAGAACTTTAGCTTGCCCAAGGCTGAGATAAAATGAAAATGCATTTAATATAATTTAATTTAGATATTGTAAATACACAACACACAAGCCTTTGTAAAAGGAGTAGATTAAGAGGGGAAATAGAGAAACTTGGTCTATTTGCAACACGGTGAAAGCAGAAAGGACTCTTTACTCATGAGGGAGGTCTGTTCCTGAGGGATTCATTGGGAGTCTTCTGTTATTCCTTTCATATCTTTCCAGTCAAATCCACCTGTCCTTTCTTCTTGGAGGCAGTGAGCTTCAAATAGCCTGTGCCTAGAACTGCAGGGCTTGCTTGTTCCCTTGTGCCAGTGTGTGCCTCCTGAAGCAAGTTGGTACAGACATTCCAACAAAAACTGCTCATGTGGGTGGGGAAGAAGGGTGTGATTTCTTGCAGTATCTAGTTTACCCAGCCCTTGGTAGGTACCACCCCCTGTCACTTGCTTTCCCTCCGCGAAGTGTCTCCATGTGCTGCTCATCAGCCTTTGGCTTGATAAAAAGTTTGAAATGGGGTAGAAACATTGTGTCTGGAAACCCCTTGGAGCAGGGGGTAGTAGGCTTTTGTTGATGCGCCCTTAATACTGACTAATGGAGGACTGCTACTGGCTTTACAGCTAACTTTTTACATTTCTTCTTGCAGGATATCAGTGATGCATACGGGGAGTACTTGATTCAGAAGCAGCTGTGTGAACAGGCTGCATTGATATTTGCTCGTGCTGGCATCTTTGCAAAAGCACTCGATGCTTTTCAGAGCAGTGGCAGCTGGCAGCAAGCCCTGTGCATGGCATCACGGCTTGGTTACACAAAGGATAAGCTGTCCGGTCTGGCACGGAGCATGGCAGGTAGGCCTTGAGGAGATGGAATTGTGCAGAGCAGAAGTGGCTGTTGTTATTTATGGTTCCTTTTTTTTTCTAAAATTCAGTGAAATGCTCAGTATTCAGCGGCTTTTTTTCTTAAATGAGAACAAAGCTCCCATGCTTCCCAAGGGTTTGTGCAGTCACCTTTGTTTCTCAGAGGAAACAAAATGTGTTGGAGCTGTGTTGGTAGGCATCCAGGAGTTGCCAAGTTCGCTGTGGCCTTGGCTGCCCCATGCTGACTGCTTCTTGCATTGTTTGCTTGCAAGTGGTTGCTAAACTGCTCTTCCAAATTGCCTCCTCGGGGAATAGATGTACTCTGAAGTGTCTGACATTACTGAGGCTCTGGACATCATTGATGCCTAATCTCAGATCTTGAAAGCTATTGCATAATTCAGAGCTGCATTTTAATGTTTTCCCCTTAAAGCATGCTAGCAGTTAGGACCACCTGGTACATGTAAAGCTGTGTGCTGTCCTGATGCAGGAGAAAAAGGTAGCTGCTCTCAGAGTTTGTGCTCATAGTGCGTGTCCAGACTGCATGTGTGAGATGTGTTGTGGACTTGGCATACGTTGCAGCAAGAGAAATGGAGCACTGTCCTGACTTCAGCCTTACCCAGAGATTGAGTTTATGAAGGGCCTGCTTAACACAGTGGGAATGTGGTCTTCCACAGTTGCATACTGCAGTATTTGGGGTTTTTTAATCCTTCATGTCTTGCCTTTAATACTTTTTTCTGGTACCCTTCTTAAATTACAGCTGTAATTTAGCAATTGAGTGTGTGTGTGTGTGAGCAGATAGGAAGGGCTTCATTGAGTGGGATTTTCCTCTACTTCATAGTTTTGTGGCACACAATGCAGCTGTTTCTGAAAAACTGAAACTCCACCTTTTCTTGTAGGAAAACTAGTTGAACAGAGAAGGCATGCAGAGGCAGCCATACTCCTGGAACAGTACTCTCAGGTAACATATCATCCTTGTGTCTGTGCCCCAGTAATGCCCTCTTGTCAGGTAGATACACCATCTCTGTTCTCCTGCACCATATTTGACTCCATGCATGCTGACAGCAAAACATTCTGTGCCATGGGCTCCCCTGGGGAGGGCAGAGCAGGTCCAGGTGATGCAGTGAGCAGGGTGGGGATAAATGCTGTGTCCCTGAGTTTTTCCACTCATGAAGGTGCCCATGCTTCGGTATGGAAACCTTTTGTCTCAGAGAGCTGAACCATGAGGGCTGGAGTAAGGAAGACAGAGTTCTGGAGGGTTTTCCCTTTACTGTGGGAGAAGTAACATAGTTTTGGTGGGTTTGTGGTTCTGTTTGTTTTTTTATATCAACACTTCAAAGTACTTGGCATAGTCGTATTTTCCTGTCTTGACTGTGATACTGCTGCACAGAAATCTATATCTGAATAGCTTTTACCTGAATGTGTATTACTAGCATCAGTAGCAGGCCATGGTTGCTCTTTCCTTCTAGGACTATGAAGAGGCTGCTCTCCTGCTCTTAGAAGGGGCTCTTTGGGAAGATGCTTTAAGGCTGGTAAGACATTTCAGAGCACAAGAACAAGAATTCTTGTGGAGAGGAAGTACTTGTTTAGAGTGCAAGAACAAAAGGGATGTGATCTGGGTTAGATCCTTAAATAATACATTCTTTCCTTTCCCTAATCTAGATTCACAAGTATGGTAGACTGGATATCTTGGAGACCAACTTGAAACCTGCTATTCTGGAAGGTGAATCTGATCTCCGTGCTGTAGAGGCTAAAGAAGGTCTTTACTAGGTCCGAGGGAAGTCAGAGCATTCCAGTACTGGAAGCTGTATGGAAGCTTTGCTTCCACCTAACTGACGCTTCTCAATTAGCTGCATTTGGCTCTACTCAATGCATCTCGGAAGCCCTTCCACGTCATGGGCTCTTTTTAGCTTTGTCAGGCTCCTTTTAAGCTTTTCCAGAGCTCACAGTCACAAACTACAAAGGTGTCTGTGTCTTCATGTCCATGATCAAGCAGGACAGTCCTGGTTCCAGAGCACATGTGGCAGCAGAGCTATGAGCTAGGAAAATGGCTAGCTGTCCTATACATTTTGAGTAGTTCTGGAGAAAAAAAATACTTGATAGCTGTATTCTTCCATCCAGGAAGGATGTTTGTTACCATTATTCGTTGTTCTTCTTCTCATGTTATGGACTTTATTAGTTGAGGAATTTTTTTTTCTTTAGTTTAAATCTAATTAATGGAAAGAGACTTAGCCACAGAACTTTCTGGTCTTCCTGTATCAGAAACAAGACTCTTCTTCTAGAAAACACTTGTCCGCAGGTTAACTCACTCCACATCCAAGTGTGTCTTGTTTGGTGGTCTCCTGTATTATAAGCTTCGAATTTCCTTCTACTTGAGTCCTTTTGTGTGCTCTGTACCTGACTTCCGAGCTTGTTGAGGACTGTGCTTGTGTAGAAAATGCTTTTCTGTTTCTCTTGTGCGGTGGTGATTTGGGTATAAGGGGCACCACAGGTTTGAGTGATCAGCTCATCACCTGGTGGGTGAAATGCTCCCCCACTGCCCCCCTTCCGCCTGGCCCCAGGGAGCCCAGCACGGACCCACACAGACCAGAGGAGAGAGGCGAGCAAGAGAGAGACTTATTGTGGTGAAGGGGTCATATATAGGCTTCAGGGGGATCCGAAAAACACCAATAGAAAACCCTAAAAGTTTACAGAATCCACCAATAACAAGTAAGGGTTAACATCCAATAGGAAAGGGTTAATAAAGGCCAATAAGAAAACTTCTAGATATCTTCCCAGCACATTCCTAAGTAGAGATAACAGTTTCCTAAAAGCATTTTGGGAAGAAGAAGCTGTGACTTAGCAAAAAACATACAAAAGGCCATATTGAAACAAGTTAAACAACATTAAAAACTTCTGACTTTACAGCATTTAGGCTGTTCTCTTCATTCTCTTTACTAGTCCATTTCTGACAGGACTTTTTCCACTCCACATAAAGCATGTCATTTCCCACACTCTTGCACAAATGTTGATGTTCTGATTTTCTTAATGAGCAGCTCAGAAGAATCAGCTGATCTTCCTAGATTCTCAGAAAACAGCATTTCTTCGCTATAAGAGTCGCCTGCAAGTGGTCCGAGAGCTGAAGGAGAAGGCCTGTGGGAGCCTGCAGGGTTGGTATTGAAGTGTATATGACTTATCCTGCATAAGTAACTGTGATCATTTTTTGTTTTGTGGTTTCCTTTTGCTCTGGTAGAGCTGTGCTCTCCCCCAGCTCCAAGAGCACCTACAGCAGTAGAAAAGCACTCTCCTCAAGCCCTGTTCATACCATACTTGGAGTGTGGTTGTTTTGCCTTCCTTATTCTGTATTTTCAGCGCTGTCTTGTGTTACAGCTTTCATGGGATCAAAATGCACCTGAAAGCTCTTCAAGGTAACACAGTGTTGTCTCCACAGTGCCATCTTGGCTGGGTGAGACAGTGCTCTGCATGTCCCTTGTGCTGAGTACCTGTAGCCATATTCACCTGCCAGCTCACACAGGCTCAGGGAATTTTTCTGAAAGCAGAATGCTTTGTCCTGGTCCAGATCTGCTGCACTGAGATTGCCATTGCTCTGATTTTGCTGTTTAGTATCACTATCCCCACCAGGGAAGAGGAGCAGTGTTGTTCTCACAATTGCTGTTTCTTCTTGTGTGCTAGCTGAGTGGGATTTAGAGCCATAATGCTCCAGACCACCAGCAGGTAGAATGAATCTGCCCAGCAAACTACATTGATCACCCAGAGAGAAAGCTTGAAATAACTCTGATCTTTTTCCATATTGTGACATTTGTTACTGTGTTTTGCAGATTATGAAGTGCCAACTTGCCCAGAATTGGAGCTTTTCTCTGAAACCAGCAGTATTGTGACAGCCAGTGACATGAACAGCAAATATTCACACAGCAATTCAAGGATATCAGCGTAAGTATCTGCCTCCAAATTAGGTAGTGACTGTTCTGGCCTCAGCATTTGGGAGGTCAGCTTGCTCATGCTTAGCAAGCTCCTCCTTGCAGCTGTGTGTGCCATGAACCTGCTTTAATTACAGGCATTTCATAGTTATTTTAACTCCTGTTGGAAGGGAAAGAGCAGAAAATGCCAGAAGCTACTAGTGCAACTGCATGCCCAGCAGAGGAGCTGTGAACACAGACTCTGGGCAGGATCTGGCTCTGTGGGTGTTGGGCATGTTGCCAGAATAGCTGGCTGTAGAAAGCTTGACACAGAAGACAGGCAGAGCCTCTCAAACGTTAACAGCTTGTGCGCATGACTTATGTTCTTTGTCCCTGGTTCTGCAGTTGGTGTGTAGGGGGTTGCTGCTAAATCTCATACCCATGTCTTCCCACAGTGCATGTCTGCCTTGTTTTTGAGTGCTCTTAAGAATATGAGCTGCAGTGTGGGGTGTACAGGCTGGTGTAGTCTGTACTCAACTTCTGAATTCCCAGGTGAAATGTGGAAAGATACAGTTGTGGGAAAATTGTGGGCTTTTTAGGGCCCCCTTTTTTTTTGTGTGGGCCAGATGTAAAAAGAAAGAGAATGCAGCCTAAGTATTCAGCTGTGCACACCTGTGCCAGAATGTGCTGATCACTTGGGAACATTATGCAGCTAAGTCTGGCCTATGAATTAAGTTGCTTTCCTGTAAGAGGCTCTGGAGATAGCAAAAATTAAAATGTGCACACACAAGCACTGACCCTGGCACCAGTGTTTCAAGTGGAGCTCATCTTTGCCTGATAATGACTACTACTTTGTGCTTAGAGCCATGCTTTAACCTTGCTCGAACACAGAGCAGTCTTTTTTGTAGTAGAAAAACAGTTTGACTCCTGTCTGGTGTTTCAGACCACAAAGGGTATTGGTTGAGTAGCACTGAAAACTTTGTCACAGTGCTAAAGTTTATAGAGTCCCCTGTCACTGTAGAGAGTAAAGACTTGAGTGTCAAGTCCTTTCATGCAGACTGTTGATATTCCTTCAGACTTACCCTGTTAACAGCCAGTCCTGTTGTACATACTGTAATTGAGTGCACTCCTTTTCAGGCGATCCTCAAAGAATCGGCGCAAGGCGGAGCGTAAGAAATACAGCTTGAAGGAGGGGAGTCCTTTTGAAGATATTGCCCTTCTGGAAGTCCTGGGAGAAAATGTTCGTGCTGTTGAGTCTGTGAAGGGTAAGGACACTTGGTGGTCTTAATCCACACTGCTTGTGAGGACAGCTGAAGCAGGGTGCCCCCTCTTTGTTCTTATTGTGTGTGTGTTGGAGGGAAAAGCTGCCTGGTCCATACAACCATCTGTGTTGGACTTTGGTTTAGTGCCTCTGCCTCAGTGGTTGGAACAACATGTAATAGTGTGAGCTCCCTGCATTTGAAATTTGGGAGCAGAGAAGTGAGGCCTTGTCAGTTTCGCTACAGGTTTGTCTTTTGTACTCGGGCACTGTGGGGACTGGATAGGGACAGAACCAGTTCTGAGTTGCTACTCTCCTTCCTATGCACTGATAACAAAGAAAAGCAGCTGTTTATTTAGCATACCTGTGTTAATTGCTATTGCTTGTTCTTCTCTTCCCTCCTGCAGGAGATATACACATCCTTCTGAAGCAGCTTGTGCTCTTTGGCTATGACGAACAAGCTGGGGCACTGCAACAAGTCCTGGAAGAGGTTTTGCAGTTGATGGAGACCTCACTCCCAGAAATCTGGACTCCAGACCTGCAACAGAGCTCTGTCAACCTGGTCTGTGCTCATCCACAATACCTATCACACCTGCTATACAATACCAAGTATTTACCAGTATTTTGTATTACTCAGCAAAGAGCCCAGAATCTTTCCCTGGCTTTCAAAATCTGGTTTGATTTTTCTTCTGTAGAGGTTCAGTAGATATTCTGTGCAGTACCTGCCACATCAGTACACTCTAGGTGTGTACAACAGATACAGCCTACTGTGTCCTTGCACTGAATGCCACTTTGGACATCCTGAGGCTTGTGTTACCTTGTCCTCGTGGTGACTTCTTTTTGTAAGCTTCGTTTTAAGCCATTTGTAGAATGTGGGAACACTGTTTTCTCTTTTAGGCCTAGTGGTAGAAGCGTTAGCATAGTTTTTATGTACTAGAGTAGTGGTTGTCCAACCTGGTGTTGAGAAGTGAAAAGCTACCAGACCGGTCAGTTTAGTCTGAACCAGTATATCATAGGGGGGTGTATTGCAAAAAGAAGGCTTATGTCAGGTTTCTAAGCTTCAGCTTAATGCAGAATAAGGAAATCACTAGGACTGTAGTTAGTTCCCTTCCAGAGTCTTTATTTCTAATAAGTGGTTTCTGAGCATTCATGGTGAACACAAGATGTTCCCCAACCTCTTCTCCCTAACTGCTGATCAGCAGGACTTGTAAAGACAGATTAACACTCTTCTATGTGACAGGGAACCGAGACTCCCAAAAGAGCTTTAAATATTGATGGTGCTGTAATGAAATTAGTACTGCCAAGTCATGACATTTACAGGGCTGTGAAGAAGCTAGTTCTGGGATGAGGGTTCTGTGTCCTTCAGAGCTGTGCGAAAGCAGTTTTCTTTCTGCCTCTATGTTAAGTTTTCTGAGACATTACTGGACTTGATCACACACTCCTGTTCACATTGTACTCTGAGGTCTCCTGCAGGCGGGCGCTTCTGCTTTTGGACACTAATAGCAGAATTACCTTTGAGGGTATCCCTGCTCTTAGCCTTGCTTTGTTCAGGTTGGAACATGGCTATTGCTTCATCTTATAGGTCCTGGGACCCAATTCAACTGCAAACAGCATTATGGCTGCCTACCAGCAGAAGAGGATGATGCCTCCTGTTGTACAAGGTTAGTTGAGCCTCTGAGTTAGGCGTGGATGTGAAATATCAGTGAGGTTAGTGGGCTTTGAGGCTCTCCAACCACTGCTTTCTGCCAACAGTTGTACTAGTTATTCAGCTGTAGGCATTTCTTGCTTTTCTTTATGGTGTACTGTTCTGCCTCATGGCAAATGAGCAGCCATCTTAATAACAAGGGTTATTTACTCCGAATTCCTGTGCTAAAACTGTCTCAGTTGTGCTCTTGGCTTCCTTTGTGTGTGTAATGTCAGTCTGTTGCAAGGGAACTGAAAATCTGATTTCTTAAGGAATGCGTTAGATAATTCTTCTTGTAACTTACCTGCTGATTTTTTCTATCTGGCTTTGGCAGTTAGGCCATGGTCTTGACCAGGGCAGGCTACAGTCTGTCGTGTCCCTTTGCCGTCTTGAAGTTCTTGGAGTTAATGCCAAATTAGGGCCGAGAGACCTAGCAAGGGTGTGTCCCAACTACCCTGTCTTCCCTCTTCCCCACTAGTCTTACAGTCTCGTCCCCTGCTAGTTCCTGGAATTGCCTGGGGAAATCCTCTAATGTTACTTGCCCATTGCCACTTGCCAGGGCTGGCTCCACAAAAACCCTTGTGGCTCGTATTCACGCTGAACAGAGCGAGCTGGCTGTTGTGCCCAGTGACAGGAGAATGAATGGAGTTCTGCTTTGTGACACTTCTTGTTGCCTCCTCTTTCTCAACAGTAACAACAACTGAGAGGGGATTTGATGTGCCCCAGAGATTTTCCTGTGTAAGCAGCTCTGCTGCTGGCACTCCTCTGTGCAGGCTGGTGATCAGTCACTAAAGGGAAACGATGGGTGTTGAGAGATTTCTCCGTGTCCTTTGATGTAAAGAAAAGTGAAATAAGTAGTTGACAGCTCTTGAAGAAACTGTACTGCTGTTATCCCCTGTTCTGACACTTCTTCCATTTGCCTTTCAGATCCAGATGTACTTACTCCACCAAAATTCAATAAAAATCTACAGTGGAAACTGCATCTTCTGCAGTAACTTAAAGCCAAGGAATCCCTGTGAACACTGAACTCTAACTTTTCATATAATTTCATTATATCTTTACAGAAACTTGTTGTCCTGACTTGTTGTTGTCCTGGCTTATTGTTGTCCTGTTCTGTTCTTAGGGCTGTGCAAGTGAAGGGTCCCTCCAGCTGATGCAGCTGTGACTGTGACTTCTACAGTGTCACACTCATGGGGACAGCCACTCACAGCTCACTGCAGAGATGGTTTGTGAGGCTGGGGAGCAAAAGGGTGTGCAGCTCTGAGTGCTGCTGGCTGAATGCAACATCTCCCACCACTGTTCCCTCCCTTCTGGATGAAGCAATCCCCCAGTATTGAATGGGCTGTTTTCTCTGCCATCACTCCCTCCCATGGGTGGTACATGCCATGATGACAGGCCACATTTTAAGCACTTCAGCCTGCTTTAGGTCTCACCAGTAAGTCTATTCCAATAGCAAACTGTTGTAGTTACTAAACAAATTAACTGTGTTTTCTCTGCTGCAGCTGGATGTTGCTAATACCAGTTTTTCATCAGTATAGCTTTGTTACATCAGAGTGAACCCTGCAGTGCCAATAGCCATTACTGTCCTGAAACTGTGCCTGTTCACACCAGGGAGATCTTTGCAGAGGAAAACATAATAAAAGCAGGGCAGGAGGTGTCAGTGTCATGCTCTGATGGGTAATACTACCTCATAATTACCTGAGTCTAAAGAAGACGGACTAATGCTGCTCTGTTGCACTGACAGATCAGCAGCTGTACTCTGACAATGCTGTGCACCGCTGCAGAACTGTGTCATCTGGAAACTGGTCTTGTACCTGAGAGTTAGGTTTCACCCAAGAATACTGTAATCTGATGCAAGAAGTAACAGCAGCAGTTCTGGGAGCAGAGGAACAGGGCAAGGCTGGAAACCCTTTCAGTGGTAGCAGCCCCCTCTCAGTTAATTTTGGCACAGAGGCTGCTGTGTTCAATGCAGGCCATTTCAGGTGCTGTTGAAAAATGCCAGCAAAACCAAGGCACTTCCTGTCTGTTGGAGGTATTTAATGACAAAGCAGCGTGACCTATGTTCTTACTGCACAGCAGTAGCACATCCCAGGCTGCAGATCAGTGTTTCTGTGCCTTATATCAGGGCATCCATTCGGTCTTGTGCCCTATGTGTTGTGCTGGCCTGGGCTCATTGGAGTGGAATGGTAAAACAGTCCTTTGTCAGGGTGAAGCATCGGAGTGCCTCGTTTCCAGCTGTTCTGAGTTATGTGTCCTGTCAGGGTGATGTGGGATGACTTCAGGCTGTTGTCCAGTACTGTGACTACACATTTAGTAAACTTAACAAGATAACGTGTGATGTCCGAGCTAGCATAATCTCAGTGATGCTACATGTAACATAACCTTCATGGATGGGGAGCCACATACAAAGAGCTGAGGTTTTTCCATAAGAGTACATGGATAAATGGGACTGGTGGGCAACAAGGACAGCAGAAATTCTTCAAACTTAATCTCATTGTCTCTCTCCTTGTCAGTGATTGGACATTGACACCGGTAGAGCATGGCATGGTCCTCCGGCTGAATCTTCATCTGCAAAATACACTCCAGAGTATCTTGGGCACAGTTTCAGTCCACCACTGCCATGTCTTACTGGCTGATGAGTGTTAAGGTTATGTTGCTATTCTGAAGTTCTCTTCCAACAAAGACATCTTTTTGTTTGCTCCCAGTCTCCTGTATGGGCTTACCAGCTGTGCACGAGAGGATGTAGGAAGGCCATAGATCCCCTGCAAAGCCACACAACCTGTGCCAGTGTCTACAAATGCTGCTTTAGTTTCCCTCATGGTCCTGAGGCTGCCCTTAGTCACAGACATGGGCTGACCCTTGTGGCTTCAGATGCATTTAACTGTGAATCTTGTGGCTTTCCCTTCTGGCCTGTGTCTGCCATGAGGAAGATCATGGTTCTCCAGCATTTGCAACTGGTCTTGGTTCAAAATAGTTCCTGTTGCAAAGCATCAGCACTACTTCATCTCTGGGGCCAGCTGAAGCCCTGGTTTGTGTAAAGAGTGAATCCACAGACTGGCAGTGCTTTTGTCATTGTTTCTTACTCTCTTTAAGTTTTGCCTTCTAAATTAAGGCATACTATTAATAATGTCAGCAAAAGCTTAAGCAAAAGTTAAAGTGTTTGAAATTAGGCCAGAGCCAACCCCTCACACTTACTGTACCCCATTCTGGTGAAAGATGAATGGTTTAAGAAGCGATCTTGCAGAGTGAATCCTAAGAGAACAATAAATATTTTAAAGACCCAGAAAAGACGGAAACAGCAAGGTGTTGCAGAATAGTTTTGAAACAAAGGGATATCACAAACGAGATCTTGATACTGGACACTGCATTTGGCAATGTTCAGTAAGTTTTACTGAATTTAGCTAAATCAGCTAAAAATGTGTCCTTTAGATGAACTCAGCTCATTATAATGTGAAGGCCTCACCTCTAAAGCTTAGGTTACCCACCTCCAAGTGAAGACCTCTACCCCTAACATGCACAACAGGTTTGAAATGCTTCATACCTTTAAACTGAAGCAGGAAAAAGATTGTCCAATAGCTATCGAGTAGGCATGAATTTAGAACTTGGGTAACCACAGGCTTCAGTATTTTGAAAATACAAACACACTGCTTGGCTGTAACTGGGTGTGCTGGCTCTGTGGATTCACTACCCAGCACCCATCTCTGCACCAGCATGAAGTAAACTCAGCTCCTTGCACACCAGGTGAAAGAACCCATTTGGGGGGACAGTTCTAGGAGAGGAATATCTTTGTTCTTTTCCAGCAGCAACAAGTTTACTATTTGCACATCGGAATGTGTACAGCAACATGCAGCTGCATGAGGGGACGGAAGAAGAGGACACCATCTTCCCACAAAATGTGTTACCAAGAGTTAGGAGCAGCATTTTCCTTGTAGCAAAAGCTCTGCCCGCTCTTTTACTGAAAGCCATTTCACCCAGAAGGCATCTCACTTAAGAAGTCAGGGCTGGGCTAAGGATGAAATTGAACTGTACACACCAGTTCTAAACCCAGAAACAGATTTTTACTAGTACTGCTCTGCTGCCTCTCTGCAAATTCACGTTTTGAAAATAATCAAATGATTAGAGGCTCACCAAAATCCCAATGTGGAGAAACAGGACAGGCTTAAACCACACAATTTCTGTACCAAACTCAACATATGCAGGCAAGCGACTGCAAACCTTGATAGTTTATTACTCTGGGGAGCAGAAAAGCTGATCATTGCCTTCTATGCATTTATTTTTATAGAAAAATGCTCAAGTACATCTTTGTACATGAAAGACATTGTCCCACTCAGAGCCTGAGCAGTGGCTAACCTGCACCTCCGTGAGGGGCAAGGCCTGCTCCATAGCTGAGGGGAAGTTCAGCAGCACTGAAATGTCAAGCCATTCAGTGGCACAGCAAAGTGTGGATGCTGTAGCTGATGCTCCTTCCCCTACACTGACAGCACATTCTGTCACCCATACCAGCACCTGCAACATTTTTACTTAGGAGAAACTTCAGTGATAGGCAGCAGACGTGACTAGAAAGACCTCCAAAGCCTTGTTTCTCTGCGTTCTCAGCAGAAACCTAGATCTGGGCTCAGTTCAGCTTCTTAATTAAAATAAATCCTTTCATCCAAACAAAACACTTCTGCGCTTTTTGGCTCACATACAGATTAGTATGGCTGTACCACAGCAAAGCTGCAAACACACCTTCAATTTCAGAAATCACTTTATGTTTTTATTTGGTTGAAGGAGGGGGGGATTTTTTGTCCAAGCTATTACAAAGTTAGTATGCTGCTATTTCCAGGCTACTTTTCCCGACATTACATTTGCCATTCCAGTTAACAAACATACATTTCCACTTACATTTCGCAGTCTTTGTTTTGGCCTGAAATCCAAAGGCAGGTTGAGACACCATTTTCTGCAAAGTCATTTTGGCCAATGCTTCCTGAGATGTTCCTTTAACTGTGGGATTGTGGACAGCTGTTGTTTACAACGATGGCATCTGAGGGGCAGTTTGAGAAGTTCAGAGACGTGATCTTTCACCATCACTTTTCCCTTGCTTCTTACCATCTCTATCACATCTGGGAGGGGGGTGAAAAAGAAACAAGAGGTACTGAGACCACATAGCATCATGAAACACATGTCACTGCAAATCTCTGTGCACTGCTTTGCAACTGCACAGCATGTCATGGCTGCATTCTAATTTAAACCAGCCACAAAATGCACTATTACCTAGTGCTACTCCCCAATATCTGAAATCAAATAAAACCTTTCACTTACTGCTACAAAATGCACAGCTTACACATTTGTTTGGAAAAAAAAAGCCCAAAGCCAGAAGCTGCGAGTAGGATAGTACATTATGAAATACCTTTTCTAATATTACCTTGAGAGTTTAAGAAATAGTCGGTAGTAAAAGAGTTCCAGTGCTTTTTGGTTTTCAGGGCCAGAGAATCAAAATCCTGGCTGATTACATGCAGATGTAGCTGACTGAAAAAAAAAAATGAGAGAAGAATGTTAATGCTCCAAGTTCTTTTGCAGTAGTATCATTTGCAAACTGATGATTCAGCAAAGCTTTGTGGGTCAGTCTTGGCCCTCAGCCCCAGGATAGAAGAAACACAGTCTGTTTTGGAAGCACCATCTCTTGCCAAGCATTTCACTTAAATAGTCAAGGTCACTGGTCTGCATATTCCATTGGCCCCTCACTACAGTCTACATTCCTGCAAGTTTCCAGAAAGGCAGACAGTAGTTTTAATAAATCAAAGGTTTAAACTTTGTAGAGTAACTGAATGGGACTTGATCAGTGACTAAGAGCTTCACTCAAGAACCAGAGAACAACTTAGGAGCACTGACTGCAATATCTACAGGCATTTGGATGCTCTGGGATCTGGACTTATTCACACACAAAACTCAAATCCTTGCTTGGTATCAGGCAGGACATGACAGGTCTTACCTCATACTGGGGATAGCATGGTAACCCAGTCTGAACTCCAGGCTCTCTCTGGTAGGGCACCGTTCGATCATTTTTTGCCCAACTGCATGCATGTGTTCCAGGAGTTCAAGGTGGTCCCTGGTGACTGACTTTAGGCTTGAAATGGGCTCCCATGGTAAGATAAGCCAATGGTAACGTGCTTTGGGATATTTATCCTTGATGACTACAGTCTTTTCATCTTTGTAAACCTTGCAAAAACCAAGTAACTAGATTACTTTCTGATGAAAGTTAACTATATTATTCCTATAAGCACTACATTTAGTGGGTTTTGAGATGTTATCCAAAGAGAACTTTTGCTGGAACTAAGTTGCACCAGCATAAGCGCCTTCTATAATATGCACTATGGAGACGTGTTGCAGCATTCTTCTTCATAGACTTTATAGAAGGAAAAAGCTTTCTATTCTTACGTTTTATGCCTATATTTTGGGTAAAAAAAGCACTTTTTTGCTAAGTACTGTATGAAATTCCACTTCAGGGATGAAAATTAAGCTTCATGTTTAAAAAGTAAGCAAGAATTTCAGTAACTTTATCATTCCCTATAGGCAGACTCATTTGAAAGTGCTGGCAATTCCAGGACAATGAGCATCCCGTTCTAGAACTGTATGCAGTTCAACACTCCGGACTTGAACAAAAATAATAACAAATCAGTCAAGAAACAGGGCCTTCTGAAAAGTTAGCAGCTAAGTGAGCAACTGGCTCACAGGCTGGGCACAAAGAGTTATAGTGAGTGCAGTGACATCAGGGTTCCACAGGGTTCCATCTTGGGCCCTGTGCTCTTCAACATTTTTATAAATGACTTGGGTGCAGGACTTGAAGGAATACTAAGTAAGTTTGCTGATGACACTAAACTGGGAGAAGCTGTTGACTCCCTCCAGGGCAGAGAGACCCTGCAGAGAGACCTTGACAAATTTAGAGAGATGGGCAATCACCAACTGCTTAACAAGGGCAAGTGCCAGATTCTGCACCTGGGACAGATAACCCTGGTTATCTGCACAAGGTTAAAAGAAATTACCCAGGAAAATTCCTGTTGGCACAAAGAAACCAGGTGGAGGAGGAGCCAGGGGTCAGATCCTGTCCCCTGGCACAAAGGTGTCAAAGTTAAGTTTGCTGGAAACCAGGAAACTGCACTATGCTTAGAAACAAGGCAGTGCTGACTACGGGAAAACAGGAACCTCCATGACTTGCTTCAAACCACAACCCCATTTTACTTGGTTTCCCTGAGGAAACAAAGCAACTGCATGGCTCACTTGCTATCCCACCAACCTTTTTGAAATCAGTTGGCCAAATCTCATAGTATAGAGAGCTCAAAGACAATTAAGATAATAACACTCTGTAAAATCAGTAATCTGCAATCTGCAAAATCATCCCAAATTAATGTTAATACAGAGAGAGATGCAAGTACAATTCAGCCCTTATGCAGCACTCCACTGGTTAACCAGATTGTTAAAGTAAACTGCAGGAGTAAGAAAGCAAGCTCATTTAGCTTTGCTAGACAGGAACTACTCTAAAGTACAATCCTCACCTGCAGTTTTGGATCTTCCATAGAGCTCTTTAGACCCTGACTCCAGTGTCCTAAATGTTCCTACAGCACGAAAGGAAAAAAATAAATTATAAGGCAATTAAGCATCCAGTTATATATTTTAAAGGATTCAGTTAAAAACATTCATTAGTATGTAACAGTAAAATAAAAGCTGAATGACAGCTATTTCCCTTCTATAAAATACCAACACACCTGCTCCAACTGCCCCCAAAAAGCTGCTTTTGAAAACTTTTAACAAGATACTGTAAAGCTGAAAAGTTTAAATCTTTCAAATGTTGGAGGTTTAACACCAGGGAGCTCTAATTCTGTCTGAATTTAATAGTTTGCACGCACACGTCATGGCACGAGGCCCTCTGCTTCAGGGATCACAAGGGCCACAGGAAGTACAAAGATCTCCATTAACTGTCCTATCCCACACTGCTCTGCACAGAACAAAGTAGCCGCGGTGTGTGGCCCTACTCTTAGATGTATTGATTTTTTTCTATTGTGTAGTGGCTTGTAGAGGAAACAAGAAAGGCACAGGAAGACCAAGCCAACAATAGCAGCTCTCTTCAGTTGGTTACTGAACACCTAATAGAAGGGATTCCTTGAGTGCACCTTTTTAAAAACAGATGTTTTATGTGTTCAGATCACTTTTAAAAGCAATGATGACCCTCATCATATTTGTACAGAGGAAGATGTTCGAACATTATTATAGTGCTGGCAGAGAAACAGTGTGAATCATCCTATCTGCCTGTTCATTCCACAGATCTGGCCCCAGTGTAATTAGTCCAAGTCCATAAATCAGGTAAGTCATTACCCCACTGCAACCTGAGATTGAAATTTTGTCCTGAGGGGTTTCATTTCTGTGCCTTCTCCTCCAGCAACTGCACTAGTTCCAAATGCATTCAGCAGTCATTTATTTTGCCTGTGTTCACAGGACTAAAAACTCCCTTTCAAATGATTCTGGCTCATTACATTCACTAATGTAAACACGGTTTTACAGTAAGGAATGAACAAAGCAGGAGGGGAAAAAAACCCCATGCAATTAAAAACAAACAAAAGAAAAAAAGTCTCAAGTTGTTCCATTCTTTGTGTGTTTGCTTTTAGACAACAAGAGCCAGGACAGTATCCTTGGGTGACTCCAGCTAAATAGAGTTCATGTGGACGGTCTTTCTGGAATAAACTGCAACAGAAACCAGAGACTAAATCCTCACTTGCTACAAGCAAGCCCTCTCACACATACCCAACCCTCAGCTCAGGTTAGAAGGGGTCCCAAGTAACTGTCTCAGAGCCTGGGTGGTGCCAGGAGCACAGTCCTTGCATCAGCATGGACCAGATTACACGCTCCGTGTGCTCTGAGAATCTGTGTTCACCAAAGACACCTCCCCACCACTAGAAACCACAAAAGAAGACCAACACCCTCATGGAGGAGACAACCCCAGGACAATCAGCACTATATAATCAGTACTAGCACCAATACACTTGCCTTTTTGCTTGAGGTGCCTTCACGTGGGGATACACTGCTAGTGCTTAGCTTGGGCTTTGCAGAACTGCCTTGTGTATCCACCACCTCCATCTTCATTGTTTTTCTGGGCACAAGTTCTGCATCATCATTCTCAGAGGAGTCCTCATGTGGCGTCTTGTGTTTTTCTGTTCCCCCTTTTGCTTCTGTAACAGTTTCCCCTGACTCTTCCACAAATTGCACCATGTAGGGGTAAAGGTTATTCACAATATGCAGAACTTGGCCTGGCTTCATTTTCACCACTTCATCCTTGCCAATATTCATGAGATCAACACTACTTGGGTTGACCCCTATCTGTGGTAGACAGAAAAGGGAAAAAATAGTAGCAAATGCCGTTTTAAGTAGAATCGCCAACTTCCGCCCTGTTCTCCTGGAATACCACTCGCTATCCTGCAAAGCAAATGCATTTTGTGTTCACTGCCCCCTTGCCCACATCGATCTGCCCTGGAGGACCAGGGAAGTCCAGCTGTCCATAGCCAGTCTTACACTCACAGCCTCAGGGGCGTGGTGTTACAGGGAACCCGCAGGCCTGCAAAGCTGACAACGGAGTTACAGCACAACTCGTGCCCCACATCCCACAGTAGCAACTATTTCTGGGCACTGACAGTGGTTTTAACAAATTATTGCCCACGAGGTGTGGGCAACCAACAGTGACTGCTTGATAGATGGATTTTGCCCCATCGTGAGGGTGACCCTAGGAAAACCGATACTCTTCAGCAACATGCTTGTGGTTAATGTTCACGCATGACACAGGCTTTGGGAAACCAGCTCCCTCCTGTGACTGTTAAACTCCGTCACAAAGTGTTTCCATAGCTTTGTCACAGCGGTACCTGCTTGCCTCACAAGATTGGTACTGGGCCTTGTAAGTGTGAGGGAGTGGGCCTGCATCCACCCAGCTGGTAACATGGGAATGCCTTCAGTGCTGTCTCACATCCACCCTATCTCTTCTCAGAAGTAACCGTGTCTTTGGCTCTTATCAGCCATCAAAACAAAAGCCTTCCACAACTGTGTGGTTCCACCAACATAAGAATTTCAACCTCAAATGAAGGGCGACCTCAGCTTTAGAAGTTTAAAAAGGAGGCAGATAAGAAAATTTATGGGAAGGACTCCAAAATCTCCCAAATGCAGCACCTGGAAGAACCGACTGAGGATTTACAGCAGTATTCCCTGATGCTGCAAGTCTGTCTGTCTTTAGACTGGAGCATATCTGGAAGAAACAGTGCAGTCTGCCACTGAGGTGCACAAAGAAAAAAGATCACTTATGAGGAACACTTGCTGTGCTCTCCTTTGGTGATAAAACAGCTCCAGGTTCTTCAAACCCAGTGATGAGTGATCAGAATCATCACTCGGAGCATTTGTGCAGTTAAGTACAACAACCATCCCTGTAAGTATCATAAATATTGTACATCCATGCATAAAAACATACCTGCTTAACTGTGACATATCCCTTGTTACAATCTGCTTTTAACTGAACTGGCAAAAGAGAAAGAACAAAGTGTCAGAAAACAGAGTAAATAATAAGAACACTGCTGAACCCCCCAGCGCAGAAAATACTCCTCTATTTGAAGGTCTGCTTCCTTCTGAAGCTGACTGCTGTGATTGTATGCAAAGACCACTTCTGCCTCATCTCCTCCCAGGACCACAGGTAAAAGAGAACCAGCCCATATACTGCGCCACACCATGATCAGCAAAATTACTTCAGAAGAAAGTGGAGTGTTTGGAGGTCTTCTACATGTTCTTACCAGCTCTCTGTGAAAACAAAACATGGAGCAAGACTGTGTCCAGAAGGACGAAAGATAATGCAGGGAAGATGTGCAGTATTTTACAGATCACAGGTATTTTCGTATATTCTCCAAAAGCATGTTATTTTACGTATAGAATAACAAGTCATACTAAAAATCTGGTGCTGGAATACTAGGGAGAAGTGCCACTCACAAAGCAGGAATGCAGGCAGTGGAACACAACTGTGGGCCTGGAAACTCATGCTGAGGTTCAGTGCTTTATTTTATGAAGGTAAACATCTTGTCACTGGGTGTCTCTGATTTTTTAGGACCCAGAGGTCTCCCCAAGTCCTTACTAAAAAAGCTTGATGAATTCGAGAACCAGGCAACACTACAGACTGCGCAGAGGAAGGAGGTAAATTCTGTTGCTGCTGCATGTGGAAAGCAGGATTTGGGCTAAGCCACCTTACCTTGCTGCCGTGAACACTTCTTATCCGTTATCCCAGTCTCTGGGCCACGCCCAATTACCACCGTTTCCAAGTGCGGCAGTTTCACTCGCTGACTGCATTTCTCCTTCCCCACGAGCCAGCACACACGCATTGCTGTGTTATAGAGCAAAACAAAAAGTGTGTTACCAACACACCATTTCCCTAGAGACCACGTTCCCATGGAGCAGGGTCCAGGAATTCTGCTGCCAGCCCATCCATTAGCTGAGCCAGTTCTGCTAACTGGGTTCATGTTTCTGAAATTTAAGGCAAAGAATGACATTAAGACTCACATAACCTAAAAGTGGGTTGCTACTGAAAGGACAATGCTGTTTTCCTTCCTACATTACCATACATTCTCAAAAACATGGATCATACATAGGAAAAATCAACTGGATTGATGGTTCCATCCGACAGAAAAGCCTACCTACAAAGGAAGTGATTTGTTTCCCACGGAATCAGAGTTGATCCAACAGACTATCTAAAGCACTAAAACAAAGAGAGCAGCAAAGAGAGGACGAGAGACGGGGGATAGCTTCATCCACCAAATCAGCACATGGATCATGCTATGAAACCCTCAGGTTTACACTAATTTGACCCTGGACAGAAAAGATCCCTCCCCCCGCCCGGTGCTCGGCGCTGAGCACTCCTCCTCCCAACTCTGTAGTGAGCTCACGCCGGCGGAGAGCTGGGCTCGGTCCCCAGTGCAGCACCGGCATTGTCACACCCCCCCACCTCCCCATCCCCACGGTCCCCATCCCCTTGGCAACT
>VXAY01002869.1:100773-126846 GCA_013399855.1 Oxyruncus cristatus | reverse complement strand
TTGAGCTTCTCATCAGCCAATACCCCTAAGTCCTCCTCCTTAGGTCTGCTCTCAGTCTGTTCTCCACCTAGCCTGTGTTTGTGCTTAAGAGTCCAACTCATAAGCAGCACCTTGCACTTGACCTTTTAAACTTCATGTGATTCACATGAGCCCATCTCTCAAGACTGTCATGGTCCCTCAAGGAGAAGAATTTTATTATGAACTGCTCTATCACTCTATAAAAATTGCACTTTTCAGTCTTTTTTTTTCCAGCAAGTGTTCTTTTTCATGACTTTATTAGGGAAAATTCAAACTGTCTCGCTTTCCAATATATGATCTCTTCAAATGGTTCTTAGCCTCCAGAGGATGCCCAAACAACAACTGTATATTGGTCTTCCCTCAGCTGATGCCTATCACTTGCCCTATCCCCATAAGGCTACCCTGTGCTCTCCAGGCCAGCTTTTTCATTTAATACCTAGAGCAGGCACTTACCAGAAGAGTTCCTGTAAGAGAACGTAATCAACAGTTGTTCAGCTACTTTGCTAAGAAAGCTTTTCTCACATACCCTTTGAAGGAAGATTTGTTTTGAAATTGTATTTTTCATAATTTTTTTACGTTTATTTCAATTTCTTCTTTGGAGAAAACAGTCATTATGAGCTCTCAGATACATAAATTATTCTGATTTTTCCCAAAAAAACATTTAGCACTGAGTCAGTTCTGTCTTATAAAATATTTATCTTGAAAATGGTTGCAACACACAACCAGAACATGCTCTGAGTATTTTGCAAAAAGAGCTTTGTTTCTTTCCATGGACAATTGCAATGGAAATCTTTCTATTGACTGGACAGTTATTTATACAATTTGTTAATGATTTTCTTAAGGGACACATTGGTGGTTTTGATTTACAGCTGAGCAGAGGAAAAGGTACATTACTGTGTTTAAACATGAGTGCCAAAAAGATGACTGTTAAAGGTACCAGGGGTTGGCTAAACACAGACTCTTCATGACAGGGTTTCTTGTATGTTCCTTCTCCCAGAAAGCCAAACTAAATCCTATATGCCCAATTTCCCATGTGTTTTTATTCACCATGACAACTAGCTAAGTGTGACCTTGGCTTTTAAAACCATGTGTTGCCATCTGTAGTAAAAGAGAGCTAAAGATGAAAAATTCCTTAGCATTTTTTCTCCGAAAGGAAAGATAGGGGTATTATGTAATTTTCTTTACTTTTGCACAGTGTGTAGGAAAACTCCATTTGATTAAATATAAGACAGAAATGAAAATGATGCATCTGTGTTTAAGGCATGAAAAGTCAATGTTAAAGCATATTTTACTAGGGTGGTTATTAGGATTAGTGCAAACACTTTTGATTGATTCTGTTTTCCTATGAAAAATACGTTTCCAACAAAGTATTTTGTGCCTCTAACTTTTGCTTTTTATAAAATTCTTCCCACTACTTCTTTTTTAAGGTTCTCAAGTACTGAGTTATAATCCATTTTCCAAACCAGGTTCAATGGAATTGCTATTAAAGTCTCTTGTGTCCAGTGCGAACCAGGTTTGCTCTCAATGTCATCTCCTTTGGGAAATCATAGGAACCCCCAAGATTCAAATTGCCTGTGAAGAGGGGAAAAAGGATAGAAAATACCTTTGGGATTTGGACTGCAAGTAACCAAAAAATTACTTCTTTTTTTCCCCCCCTACTTAGCATGTAATTGGGGAAAGCCACTGAAAGAAAATTTTAAGAATGTTACAGGTTGGTAAATTACCTTCATTTTTTTTTTTTTCAGAGAGCCTACTAGTTAGGTCTTTCTTCCAGAACTGGAAAGCTGGAATCAATTTTCTGCTTCTGTAGAGGATTTTAACGTATATGTCCCATTTTCTCAAGCACTGTCCCAGCCATCAAACATTACAGGGGGGATGTTCTTCAGAGAAAAGTCTTCTGCCTTGCTACAACATTTATGCTTCTCATATAAGGTATTCCAAGGTAAACACCCCTCAGTTGCCCATATAAGATGATCCCATCCTGTATAATACGAAAGAACACGCATTTCTGACACAAGTTGAGAGTGACTCAGGTCAGCCCTGTGTTTGAAAAGGGCTGTTACCCAAATCTACTAATTTTTAAGGCTTTTTAAAATGTAGTTTGAATACTCTCAATTGAAACCTTGTAAGCTTTTGTAAACTCTCTTTCCAAAGAATATTTTTACATTTGATTTGGATATGTAATTCTATTGGGTGCTGTTTAGGCTACCAAATCCATTTAATCATGTCCTTAAGGATTTTCTGACAGGTTCCAGCAACATGGAAGAAGGAAGATGTTGTATTTGAGTGAAAGATAAAAAAGGCTTGTACAGCTGAGCAGCAATGGGAAAACTAGAACGAGATGGCAATAAGAATTAGAGGGGGAGAAATTGGTTGGAAAAAAATACTGCAAGAGAAATTAGGATGGGCAGGGGATTTGGACCTAAGGTAACTCCACCTGCATGGGATGCAGGGCAGATAAGATGAGGGAATAGACAGAAGTCTGTGCATGCCCCATCATACCTTTCTCTGGGGGATAACAAGAGGTCACGGTACTTCTGAGTCTCGCTTGTCTGCCAGCAGGACACAGCTCTTCTTGCATCCCACAACACAGCTGCAGCTGCCCATGCTGCATATGCTCCAGCTGATGCAGATCCCATAGCAGCAAGCAGTTTTCCACACCCACAAGGCTTGTGATGACCCTAAGCCTTCCAGCTCCGGGGATGTCCAGCACAGGTTTTGATATAAGAATACAAAGTAAGTAAATTCCCAAAGCATTTTCTTTTTTAAATACCAGCTTAGAAGAATATAATGTTGTAAAACTAAGCAAAGAAAGATGAAAAATGCCAGAAGGCAGTTTGCCTGCTAAACTTCTTCCTCTGAAGCACCATACCCTGGCACCTTGGGTATACAACCTCATCCTCCTCCAATTCAATGGGCTATAGGAACATTCAGGGGAAGTCACACTGACTGACACTAGCCTTCTGCCCGGCTGAGGTGCTTGGAATTTCCCTCTGGAGGGACTTTACCTCTCTTCCTTGACTAGGCAGAAGTTTGGTTCCCAATTGTAAGCTAGATGCCTAAGTGTAAAGGCACCCAGATGGTCTTGACTCTGCTGTTATCCCACAGGACATCATCCTCACTATATAGAGAAGTTACACCTTTTCTGAGATATAATCAAAACTATTTAGCAAAGACGCTGCTGTTTGTTGGAATCCTCTGTTTGCTAAGGGCAAATACAGTAGGAATGGCAAGAAAGGGAAATGAACCTTGTTAAATTTCAGGCTGCTCTATGATTTGTGGCCATTCAATGAAGAAAAAAATGTTTAGATGGTCATTTATTTTTGGCATGCCTTTCTGGAGGGATGTGGGCAGATTTATAGAGAAAAAAATACTCTTGAAGCTGAAGTAAACAAAGTAATTCATGCTTCAAATAGATAAAGCTCTTCTTAATGTGAAGGACTCTCAAAAAATATCGGGCCCTTGTTCTTTAAATTACATGGTCAAAATCCTTTTGGCCTTTTGACCTTAGGTTCCCCCTCTATGAAAGGATAACACTTTTCCTGTTGCAGTGTGTCCCTGTCCTCAGAAAAATTCTGTAAGAATAAATTCATTTTGTTCACAAAGCCCTTAAATACAATATTGTGAGTAGAGCCATGAAGAAGTTCATGGGGAATTTAATAACTCTTCTCTTCAGAGCAGGATATGAATTGTGTATAGTAAATAAGGCCTGTGGGCAAAAATATTGTGTAGCTGCTCATTATTTGAACTCTGCCCATCCTGTGCGTTGAATGAGAAGACAGGAAAGGAAAAAAGAGCTGATTTTACTTTTTCTATTTGCCTTTACTTAGAAAATTTTACTTTCGATACTTCTCAGCTTCTGAAAGCTTTCCTTGCCAGCTCTTGTGAACTTTTAAGATATATTTAACATACAATTAAAAGAGTGTTCTTCAAATCAGCAGGAGGTTTGCTTTGCATGTAGCTCCCAAATTGCTCTTGGCTACATCCATGTTTTGATTCAGATCAGATTCTAGGCAGCTGAAGAGGGTCCATAAATATATCTGTTCTTCAGAGCAGGCCCTTTAACTGCTCCCTGGTCTTGATGTCAGGAAACCTCAGCTGCCATCAGTAAGAAAATGTGTGCTGTTAAGAAAACCTTATTGTATTTTTTGGCACTGAAAGTAGATACAATTCCTCATACAACTGACTGCAGAAACCAACATCAATTAGATTTTTGAAGTACACTATTTTATTCCCCATGATTTTTTATTTTAGTATTTACAATTATTTTATTCACTCCAAAGTTTAACTTACAGATTTTTGCTTGGAGTGTGCTCTTGTCTCTGAGTTCTAGTGACCATTGTCCTGAAAACAGTACTGTTCATGGGGCAACTTCTCATATGAAATAGAGGACCTATCATTCCTAAAGGATAGCAAGAAATAAAACAAATATGCAGAATGAATCTTTCAAAAATATAACAAGGTGAGATGTTATTTGTCATTCTTTTCCATGTTCTACTTATACAGAAATCTTTCCTGTCTCTGTATATCTATCAACCAGATGGTACTGATAAATGATCTTGGGTACAATTTGTATTCACTGATCTTGCTTGTTTTCTATCTTGTTTTAAAGTAAGAGTTGAAGATATATGTACTTCTGTTTAGTCCCTGAGAAGGCAGGGAGAAACCCTCTGCAGGAATAACCAGCTGATAGGGTGAGGTGAATTACCTGCCTGCCACAAGGCTACTCAGCATGACTGTGGGTGAGCCCTGCCTGGACTGGTGCAGAGCCACAAAAAAGTCAGTCACGTTTTAGCTGTTCAATTTTTAAAAGATAGCCTCCAGTACAAGTCCTTATCTGGGGTATTCAAGTCAATGACTTCAGTCTGGTTTTCTTGAAACAGCTGCATCATGACATGCATCATCACACATGCACCTCTCTACTGAAAGCGGAGGAATTTCTGTTAAACCTAACCCCCTGCTTATTATATACCAAGCCTACTAAAGCCAAAGAATATCTTCCTCCTGAAGTCCCTTTTTCCCAGTTAGCCATTTCAGACATCTTCAGAAATAACCATCTGCAGTACAGATGCTAGAAGTTAAAGATCAAGTGGTAGACTTAATGCTGAATTTCACTTTTATGTTTAGACGGGTATGACCAGGTCTCATTCTCTAGTGGATTTATATGATTCTACTTTCCTCTTAAAAATATACGAGAGAAATGCTCACAGACCCTTAAATGTACCAGTATGAGACACCGCTATAATTAACACCCTGGTCTACTCCCTCTTTTTCCTTTTTTTATTTTCAGTGTACAAGTCCTGTGGAGTTTGCAGATTGATTCAATTGCAAAGTTAGATTCCCACTGTGATAGCCGTTTTCAAACTACTGGGCCATTCTGCCTGTCCTGCCAGCCGGGGAACAATGGGTGCTAATTAAAATCCTGCTTAAAAGGTTCCCCTTTACTTCAGCATTGAGGCTTTCAGGGAGCAGACGGGGGAGGGATGCCTTGTTCTGTTTATGCATATGCAAGCACTTAGTGAGCTGGGCAGCTGACTGTGGGTCGAGAAAACACTACAAAAGCCTGGTGCTTATAGGAAAGGGCTGGATTTCAACCTGATGAGGTTAGTTAACGGACTAGACTGAAGAGGGCCCAGCTGTATTTTCTTTCCAAAATTTGAGGCACATTTCAAAGTAGGGATTGTTTTTTTAATCATTTGCTTCTACTAAAATGTTCAGGTCTCTGTCTTCTTGTGTTGAAGTGAGCAGTTTTCTTAAAGGGCAAGGATAAGAAGTAATAGTTTCCTTTATTTCTACTAATAAGATTAATATTTGAAACAACTGGTTTTGCTAATCAACTGGGCTGCCTGTGTCAAAATGTATATGTGGAATAAAATTGCTTTTCTACATCCAGGTTTTTGTTTCTTGAGCCGCTTGACATTTCTGTTGCTCAGTGGAATTACTGAATTCTAAAACGCATACAAACTTCCACCATTTTCAAGGCAGAAAAATGAAAAATGAGCTATACCTTAGAACTTAATTTGTAAATTTATATTAAATTGCTCATCACCAAAATATGGCAGATAAAGAATCAAATTCAATACGCTTTGGTTTTCAGCAAAAGCATAGAGCGGAAAACATGGCATTGCAAATAAACTCATCAATAAGCCACACAGGTTTTTGTTTTATGTCATTTGTAACTGACAACTTGATCAATCTTGCATTGAATAGTCCCTTAGAAATACAAGAGTAATAGGAGCAGAATCTGTCTCATTTCTTTTGCTGAATAGCAGTTCACTTGGTGGCATTCACAAATCTGTCCTAGACTTCTTCAGCTGTTTTTCTTGTATAAAACTATCTCATCCATGGAGGTAGTAGAAAATATTTAATGGGACAAATTGCATGTCATTGATAGTGAACGGTCAAAATGAACAATTTGCAGATAACCTCATATTTTGACAGGTATTATTCCAAACTTTTTTTCTTGTTTCAGTCTCTATGAAGAATGAGTGCTTGTGCAGAAATCAGGAGTGCCTTGCAAATCACTCTCCCACCAAAAAGACTACTAATTTTATCTTTTTTTCCTGTCTGCAAACATTTACCAAGTGGTTAGCTGTATAGTTATGTTAATTGAAGGGCTGATAAGATATTTCTCATTTTTATCTTTACAGACATATGCTGTAATAATTAATACTGCTTAATAGAGCTACTTACATGCTGTAGGCTGCTTAAAAGACTAAAGATGTCTAGAATCAGGGCATATGGCCTTTGTTGTGAGCCCCATGCACTGAGGAATAAAGACAGAGAAGCCCAACCTACTCTCCCTCTGTCACTCAGTGGCTGTTCACACTGTGATTCCTGCTGCGGGGAGAAGACAACTGCTTTTTTCTCCTTTTTTTTCCTTTTTCTTTCTTCTCTCTCTCTCTCTTTTTTTTTTTTTTTTAATTTTTTTGGTTCCCCAGTTGTTTCTTCCCATAGAAGCGGGAAGAGGACTGAGGCTGTTTGGGAGAAACCTGTCACTGTCCTTGTATTTGCCTTCCCCTTCTACCCAGGCAGGCAGGCAGAAGAGGAAATTTCCTAGAGCAAAGGGGACAGGGCCTGATTCAGTGCGCCCCACCAGTCACCCTTGTCGTGGGCACAGCTAAATCCCTATGAATGGAAAAGCAAGGTGCTTATGACAAAACAGCAGTCCCAAACCCAGGTGTACACACTGGTTCCTGGACGGGCAGGAGCTTTGCGG
The DNA here is from genome assembly GCA_013399855.1 of Oxyruncus cristatus. Taxonomy (NCBI): domain Eukaryota; kingdom Metazoa; phylum Chordata; class Aves; order Passeriformes; family Cotingidae; genus Oxyruncus; species Oxyruncus cristatus. The sequence continues at coordinate 119,609 of VXAY01002869.1, read as the reverse complement.
GGGCGAAGCCCTATTCAGCTCAGAAGGAGCATGGCTGTCTTGCAGCCTCCAAGGGTCCATCCTGTACCCAGCCCTGCCACTCTACCTCACCAGGATGAAGAGACAGGAACCACCTGAGGAGCCTTTCTCTATGACAAACACCTACAGCGGGTGCTAAGGTCTAGTTCCGCAGAAATATTTGAAGATCTTTGAACATGCACTTCAGATAGTGAAGAAGATTTTAGGAACATCTCAGCAAGGATCTTACTTCCCTACTTAGAGCTTTTTCAGGGAGGCTGGATTGCTCAACAGGTAGAACTGAAATTATCAAATCATGAAGGCTGTTGCCCATACCCCCATTAACAAAGAGTGAGCAGCATTATTCCTGGTCATAGGAGAAAGCGGTGATTTCTCAGTTGCTGTGGCTACAGGCAAGAATCCAAAAAAGATTAACAAAACCCTGTTAGTGGATAATCCCTGGAAAGATACTCCAACAGCAGATTTCTCTATCTTCTATCAGAGTCAGCCAGTCCTACCTAGCTTCCAGTTTTGATAGCTAAACCTAAAAAGGTGCTAATTTCAGCTAGACAGCTGGCCAGCGTCATACAAGCTTGCCATAATGGAGATGTACAACTTAGCACTAGGTGCCTTTTGATTTTGTTATCTCACCGACTCATCTTCACATCTGCTGCTGCCCCTGCCACCTCAAGAAAAGTTGATGCCAGCTCAGGACTTCATTTCTCATCAGATAAATAGATCTGAATGGTTTAATTTGCCTCAGCCCATCTATCTCCATATTCCTAAGGGATCATACCATCTGTTCCTCAGCTGGATGCTAGATAACCAGGAGCAGGTAAGATTCTCTCCAGAATATGCTGCTGATTGCTCCTGGGAAACTAAATGAGGGATTCCTGGGAGACTTCCACAAACTATGCCCCACTGCAGTAACGTAAAACTGGACACTATCTCCTCTGTCCTGTGATCTTTGCAGTGATACTATGTGAAATGGTAGCAAGGAAAGGATTTTCACTCTCAACATTTGGGCTGTCTTATCTGATGGGCCCCAGTTGCCTCTGGCATAACCTTGTGTGCTCTAAAGCTGAACTAACTCTCTCATGTACTCCTTCACTGCTCTCTGCCAGGTATGAACAGGCCCAGTGTAAACCTGAGCAGTCAACTTCTGGAACAAACCTACAGTTGGAGTAAGGTGGGGAGGGATGGGCTGAGGGGAAGAATATTTCTGATTTTAGGGACACTGTGCATATGAAGGCATTTTGTGATTTGGGAGCAGATGATTAATCTGATGACCCAGGGTGTCACTTCCAGACAACTATAGTACATAAATTTTTAGGGGAAGGAAAGCAAACCATTAGCCTTGGGTGAATCTAGTCTGATCTAAAGAGGATGGTTGAACTCTGCTGCAGAATATTTTATTAAGATGCTGAACATGGGCTTTAAAATACTGAATTTTCACCTTTTTTTTTGACATTCTCTTACAAATTATAGTGTGTCGCTAATAAATGAATCTGTTTGCTTAAGGACAGTAGATTCAAGGTTAGTTACCAAATTCTTTTCGTTTCAACAGCTAATTTACACAGCTGCTGAGCTTTAATCTTGAATGAAGTGCACGGGTGCCATGGTTAACATAATTCTATGCCAATCGATTTCTTCTTACCCCCTGTTCTATCCATTACGACTAAACTTTAATACCACCTGTGAGACCTGGCAGTCGGGTCATGTCCTTTCTTGCACAGAAGAACTTGTGCTGTGCAGAACTGAGCTAGTCAGGAAGATCCTGCAGGATCCTTCTCTCATTCCAATTTCCTCTGCCTCCTTCAATAATTCCTAGCCCAATTCTGACAGTGCACGTACTTTACTGTGTGCTCACGCATGAGCCTTGCCCTAGACTCTAATGAGTTAAAAACTTGTGGTTACCGTAGTGCATGTTCTAACCTAGATCTTTCTAATTCAGGCAAGTGTTAAGATAATGTAGCATTTAACCCATCCTTTGTCCTCTGATGAGGTCTTGCCAGGAACTAGGTATACTGGATATTATTTGAAACTGGCTTGGATAGGTACTGAGCATAATCAAAGGCAATCTTCATCAGCATTATTCTGGTAAGTGTAGTCCACAAGGGAGATGAACTTGCCCTCTCTGTTCTCAGAGGACCTAAAAAAAATTCTTAAGGGTCCATACACCCATGGAAAGTATTTATCATCATTTCACTTTCGGCTATCAATTTTGACCCGTTGCCGTGGAAGTATTCATAACTCTCAGCAGCCAGTGTTCTGGTGGGTGATGGTGATGTGCCATGATGTGTGTTTATTTATGTTTCTGACAGGTTTTGGAAGCCTATGCCTGAGTGATTTTAAGAACCCAAGAGCAATTTTTATTTATTCTACAATTTGCTGAAGTAGTACAGAAGAAAAGAGCTTTTGCACTGGGGCAAAGCATTACATTATTTTGTAGGTTTAAATGTTTTTCTCACAGCATACGTGGATGCAACTTCCATCAAGGAGTGACAGTATGTGAGTGGATGTTGATCAAACAGGTGAAAAATTGTAATAAATTTAGGCTTACCCCATCAATTACAAGCATCCTTTCAGTGTGTTGTGAACAAAATATTTTCTGATACTGTGCTACTTAATTTAAGCGTGATTTGAATACAGTTAAGTAGATTCTACTGTGTTTTGTAACAAAACGCAGGTGATATGCACAAAAAAAGTATAGTGAAATTTTACAGCTTTCTGACAGTGGAGATTTCAGATACCCACATACCTTATCCTGAATTGTATTGTTTCCTGCCCTGGGAAGCCTCAGAAAAAATATCAGAGAGTATTTTGATAATCCAAGTGCATTTATATATAATGATGAGGCGAATGCCATGCCTGTAATGTCTGTACAGGTTTGCATAGTGGAAGTTTGTTCAAAGTGACATCAATGTAAGATTTTACTTAAATATGAAAACATGCTGTCTAAAACTGGTAGCAAGTGTTCAGTCTGAAAAAAAATCTAATCAAAAAATAACAAAAAAGCTGCTTTCTGTTCCCTGCTAGTGCCAAGGACCTTAGCCCTGTGCACATAGTATATAAATAAACCACTGTGAATAAACACCTGAGAGCTTATAAATGTCTGAAATGTTTGGTGACAATTTGCAGTACTTCTGCATTGCTCCCTCATGCCCACTTACAAACTATTTGGATAATCTGGAACCTGTTAGGCAATACCATACACCATTGTTTGCTGGTCTCCTCTAGGCCTGCACAGCGCAATAGCAAACACTGCAGGGAATGCTTCAGTTTATATTGGGGAACAGCAGGGACATGAAGCTCTCCTTCGCTTTTTGTGATGCCAGCATGCCTGACAAAATGCGTTGCAATTGAACTGTCTTAGCCACCTGGTAAAACCCGGCCTGCTTTCAGCTACCAGTCTTACATGTTAGCGGTTCACTGTTTTCACCCAGATTTTCAGTACCCGTCATTCCATGTGTCTGGATGTTTGTGTCACTACAGTTTTATCACTTGGGGTCTGTTTGCTGTGGGAAACTAAGTCTGGAAAACTGTATATGTTGGGATCAATTCACCTCAGCTGTAAGAACATGGATTCAAGAATACTTGGCGGCCAAATTCCCGTGTAGCTGTTTGTGGCCAGCAGATGGAAATTCCACAGAGGTCTCTGGATCTCGTTCAGAACTGACCTGAATGATTGTTACTCATCAGGTGTGACTAATCACTAAAAGGCTTAAAGTGTTTCCAAGCTGTTCTCCAATTTATCGCACAGTTTGGATGCAGGGAAAAAAACTTATTCAAGTTGCAGTTGAAGAAAAGGAACAGTAAAAAGAATAGAGAAGGTCCAATTCACCTTTTACCCTCCTCTCTCCAGGCTTCTTTCCTGCTCTTTTCCACTTCTGAACTGTTCCACATCCATACGCTCTTCACATATCCCCCCATCACTAATTCCTACACTGTCTAAGATGCCTTTGAGTCCTATTTCAGTTCTGGTGTTCAATAGATGTGAGTCCCATTGATTTATGCCAGGACTGAATTTTGTCCCCATAGCATACCAAATTGCTTCTGCACACACATGGAATGCCAAATCAGTGTACAGACATACTACTTTGTAACTACTTTATTACTCATTTACACTTGGCATGAAATTTATACCCTTATTTATGACACTGCTGAGTCTGGATTGTTATATAAATTTGATCCTGTACAAAGCTGACTGGCTTAGAGGACTGGCAGTGGATACAACACCTACCCCTTGTAAATTATCAGCTCAAATTCTAATCAAGTCATTAAATCAAACCAACCAAAACTTCTTTCTGTGTGATGCTGTTGTAAAAATGAGGTTGGTCTCCTCCTGGTTCCCAGTACATGTGTGTCAACACCACGGTTGACTCTAATTAGCACCCTTGCTGGCTATGAAAGCTCCCGGGCCAAGGATTTAAGCAGGCAGGGAGACTGAACTCTTTGTCTTGGCCTCAGGTCACAGCAGGTTGATGAACAAGCAAGTCCTACTTCTGCCTCAGCTATAGTTGCCTTCTATTTTCTGGGACTAGCAGCCTGGCACCTTCTACAAGCATGTTGTTTTCATAAAAAACATTCAGCTCTAGTCTGATTGTATAATATATGTATTTTCTCTCTTTTTTTAGGAAAATGTTAGAGTTAATAGGCCTTTGGTCTGAGTAGGGATTACAGGATTTTGACCCCCCTGGGATCTTTGTCCTAGATTTCAGCCTTGGCAGGTGGAGCATTCTGTAACCATTTGACATTTAGTGGCTAGTTTGTGAGTCAAATATCTTGGTTTATTTTTTCCTTTTTGGTTTGGATGAGTTAGTATGGGTTTCCGAAGTATTTGGGAAAGTTGCATGAGTTTCGTGGTGCCACTGTACCTTCCTTGAGCCAATTCCTTGTTGAGAAATCCCACTTCAAAAGCAGTTGCTATATTTTCTAAATTACTGTTTCAGCTGGCTTTTATTTCCAAATGTCTGCATCACTCAGAAAATCTGAGTTTATCCTGTTTTGCGGTATTTCTGATTTATTTTCCTNTTTTTTTTTTTACGTATGTCCACTTTCTTTACACACAAAAACACACACACACACACACACACAAAGAATTTGGAGTGACCTCTGGACTTATTTTAGTTTGAGGAAAGAAAATAAGAATGTAAAAAGATTCTGGATCTCAGCCATTGCAATGAAAAACATCTGCTGAAGCCTTTGCAAGCATAAATTTATCATACCATGGGCATGATTATTGATTAAAATTCATATCTTTTTTCTAATAAATTATTTCAGCTTCATAACCTGAAAAGGGAAAAGTAGAAAGCATGTTGGTGCTTCTGTAAAGCAGAGGTAGCCAAATTTTATTCTAGACACAACCTGATGGTGGTCCGGAGTTCTGGATGATCACACAATGCTGGCTCCTTTGCTCTCTTTCTCACTGCTAAACTACATAAAATAGTTTCCTACTGTTGTGTTTCCATGTAAGCAACCAAACAAACTACTATGGAGGTATGGTGAAGTCCCAGATCAGAGAAGTGGTTTCTCTGAGTTTTGAATGTGCAGTATGAGGCAAATCTGTAAAACTACTATTCTTATTTAAATAGATCTATCATATCTGAGGAATGCAATGTCTCCAGACTTGCAAGGACACCAAATCCTTACGGCCACGGCAGTCTGGTTGTGAATGTGTATTACACAGTCTTGCTGGGATACCAGTCTGTTTTGGGATCTGTGTTGGAGTCAGGACTTGCCCGTGCCTGAGTCATAACAGCAGATCCGGAGAGTCAGAAGAGGCCAGACCCGGATGGGTTCCAGCCCCGCTCCTGGATTGGGCAGGGAGCCCTTGGGAGACTCAGAGGCCTGCTTGCCACAGAGGTCTCTCTGCTCTCTCCCCCAAAAGAAATTTTGGTGAAGAAACAGGAAAACACTCTTACTACAGATGTGAGAATTCAATGTGGAATTTTTATATAACGGCACTGATGAAACTCCTCCCTGTGATTTATTTTCCATGACTTCTGCAGGTTTAACAAGGAAAGTGAACTGCGGTGAATGAGTGCTCTGTACAGTTCTGTTCAAACTAAAAATGTATCTTCTACAGAAAACCCCCACTTCTTGCCCCTGTGTGGATTTTATTTAATCCTTCAACCCCATATCTAATCTAAATGGATAAGTCAGTTTCCAAGACACAGCAAATTCAATGGGTGTGTTAGGCTGCCTCAAATGGCTAGCTAAAGAATTGGGTCATGGACTTAGCAATGTCTGAGAGAAATTGTAAATGATGCCTGTTTTTATTGGAGCGAAGTAACATTTAAACATAGGTAATACACATGATAAACCTGCAACACTAGCAAACTGAAAAGCACATGGGACCCAGGCATGTGCCAATTCAAATACAGTTTTATTAAACACACCTGATTTTAAGCTACCTTTTAGTATTCCATTTAGCAGTTTAATGAGAAACAGTTATAACATAGTTGGGTTTTTTTCTGTGTTCAGAATTCAGCAAGCTACACAGCTGACTTGCATATCGATCTAGGCAGACAGCATCAGAAAAATACAATGAAGGCCTTATACAAAGAAGACCTTTACTGTCAGTAAATATAGGACATCCGTGTGACCTTCTAAACCAACACATCATTTACACAGTCTGCTGAGAACATCTGAAGCAGAAGCTATCAGTGTTTCCTTGAGATGTTTTAGCATAAAGACTGTATCATGAATTAAAGAGCTCAAGCTGTTGACTACAAGGACTCAGACATTACTAGAGAATGGTACCTAGAAGTGTCCATTCTTACATAGACATCTGCAGCCATTGAAATGGCCACTTGCTCCTGAAGGCAGGGGAGTAGTCTATTATGGACATGTTACAGAGTTCTCTTTCAGCTGCTGTTTGCCTGAAGTGCCAGGTGCAAAAGATGTGCTCAAAAAGAGAAGAGGGTAATGGTCACATCGATTATGAACTCATAATTGCTCACTCGCCATTTCCTCGGTGTTCAGCAATTAGCAAACTAGCTGTTTGGGCAATTATTTTCCTGTTCTTTATTTCTATTAATGGTGTGCCCAATATTGGGCACTGTTTCCGTCTTTTGTAGCTGTAACCCACTATTGAAATCCTGGAAGTGTAATGTATAGCATTAGCTCTGGTGTGTATGACTAATGTAATCACAAGCTTAGTTCTGGAAGGAATCCACCCTGCAGTTTACATTAGCTGGTGGTGACATAAAATTCTCCTCTCTCCCCCGTCCATGTGCAAGGTACTGGTTACATGTTTTTACTTTTCTTTTTGTTTATTCTTACAATTTTGCTAGGTCTGGTGAAAGAGCTGACTCCCTGCCATTTTCCACATTCGCAGTAACCTTATAGTTCTGAGTTCTGTTCTCAGATGCACAGGGATGATGAGGGTCACAGAGCACCATACATCTTTGTTAACTTAGCTCCTGCATCTGTTGCTTCTGATTTTATATAAGTTAGAATACAACCGTTCAGAAAGATAGTCACAAAAGCCTGCAAGCATCTCTTTTTTTTTTCTTTTTTTTTTGTTTTGTTTTGTTTTGTTATTGACAATTCTTTTTTTTTTTTTCCAGCTGAGATATCATGAGGAGTGACACCCTTTGTATGAAGTAATCAAATCATTGCTTTTTAAAGATAGGCAAATTACAGCCATTCAACTTCTTTAATTATTATTTATTTTCTCAAGTAAGAAATCTTAGCTTACATAAGGATTTCGAGATCATATGCAAGTTGACTATATTATGTTCAGGCTCTGGAAATGTAGATTATGTGTTGGTTTTTGTTTTGATCTGGTTTGGTTTGGTTTTTTTTAAAGTTACAGAGAATCAAATTCCATGGAAGCAGATAGCAGTTAGTAAAAGAGGCTAAAAGAAACAAAACCTGCATTTCCCTTTCTCTGTGAAGAAGGAAATGAACTATTTGAAGAGGCCAATTATGGAAGCTGAGATCAATATAGCATTAAAAATCAGCTAGGATGAAATGCCAGACGATGACAGATTATCATATGAATTAGATCTTTGCTAGCAGGAACAATTATCACAACACCTGTTAGAAGCTTACTGCTGTTATTTCAGTGCAGCAAATCTGTTGTTATCAGTGAACAAAAACCTCAATAATATTGATTAAAAAATTCTGGCAGATTCCTACTGTGGTCAACAGGTCAGGGAGCAGTGTAACAACATAAAGTGCCCACTAAAATCTGGGAGGTTGCAGGTGGGGAGCTGTAAATGAAAGTGATCAAATTATTTTTAATGGAATTCGCTAGAATATGATGCTTCTCACAGTGACCCACAGAGCTGTTGATTTATATGAGGCCAAAGCAGTTTTCTTGATAGCTGCAAGACAGCTCTGAGTGGCAGTAGCTGCGTACTACCACACAAAGTTTTGAGATAAGGATTAGATTCATCCAGTGAATTAAAATACTATGCAAATTCTCAACAGTAACTGGAATCAAAAATTATTCCCTCACATACAGATTAAGCAGAAATAAAAGGCAGAAGTCTCTGGGGTAATTGTTTGTGCTGCTGGAAGTGGGAATATAGAAACTCAGGAAACACAGAATCTGTGCTCTGGCCTCCCTTGCTGCCAGTGTGTGTGCTAAGTCTTTCATTTCTAACCTCAGAACCTCAAGGCTAGGAAATATGGTGGAAATTAATTGTCTAATCCTATATTTCAATGTCATTCAGCCACAAGCAAAATTTGTTGCATGAATCCCTTGTTATTTTTGATGACCATTATTAAAGCTACTCTGGCAGTATCAGAATAAAGGATGAGTCTACCACAAGAAAATTAACATAAGAAAAGTACAAGCGGATCCCTTTTCCACTATAAAGGATCTCAAATACCTGCTGGCTCTGCAGACAGGCATCTCCCTGCCTTGTCGGGACAGTGCTCTTGCTGTGGCTGATAGGGTGTTACTTGCTCCTTCCATTTTGAACTGTTGCTTTCTGGTGGCAGCTCCTCAAAAGTCTGGAAGAATCCAGTCATGCTTCCACATCCTTTCCATATGGTGCTGTACAGAAATCCTGATGTGTAGTTCCCTGGAGAAGAGGGAGAGAGGAGGAGAGTGTTTACAGGAAATAAGTATAAATTTTCTCCTGGTGATTGCACCCAAATACAGGGCAGGGGGCACAGTCCTTACCTTGGAGCTGCTGTGCCAGTGGAGCAGGGATGCCAGTGGGAGCTTGTGCCGTGGAGCTGGGCTGTATGGCAGTGCCACGGCCTGGCTGGCGCTTTGTGCAAGTGCCCTAATTGGAAATGCCAGGTCTCATCCGTCCAGCAAAGTGTGCTGAAAGTACAGAACCCTGCCTGGGCTCGGCACTGTCCTACCCCATTCTTGGCTGAGAAATGAACTGTAACCACAGCCAGACAGTTCAGGGGACTGCTCGAGGTGAGTACTGTATGTGGCAATACGTGGGAAGGGTTTTAAGCCTCTTGTCATAGTTTCAATGAGTGCATAGGATGTTGTTCTGTGTTCTCTCTCTTTCCTGAACTTTTAACCTCATCTTACCTCTAGCCATGCTCAAAATGACAGCCACCAAAAAGGGGGGATGGGGGAATGCTTTCCATTCCTTTCTCTGTTTAAATATGCAAATATAGAAATATGCTTAAGCTGACCATAAGCTTTGGTACTGCTTTCACTCCCACTGAGTGGCTCTATCCTCCCAGCCAGTGTGGTGATCCCCATGAGTAAAAGGGAGATTACTTCAAGGGAAGGTACTTTATTGCAAGATACATGCCAAAAGAAAGCAAGAAAGCACTCAGACACTGTTAATGGACAATGGTTTTACTGATGCTCTCAACTTCGAGCTCAGATATGGGGTATTATGAGCTAAGTCATCCAATTGTATGCATTCACCTTTCAAAAAAAGAAAACATTTTACGGAGTACAAACTCTTAATGTTGCTGGAGAAGGCTATTCACTTTCCAGTTCACTTCTTGCTGATTTGTGGATATTAAAAATGAAAAGCCAAAAATAGTTCTTAACTTTGCCAGTGAGATCACATCAATGCATATCTGTCAGTGCTACCCACTTAGCCTGTGGTTCCTCTGCGTAACTTGACAGAGGGTCAGAGCCATTCTGACAGCTCCACAATGGGAGTAAGATGTGGTGACAGGCAGTGCTGAAGAGCCGGAGATGTCATCAGGATCTCCAAATATCCAAAGGCCTTGAAAACCAGAGATCTAAGTTGCAGAAAGACACTAAGTTTGTCTAATGTAGGAAAGGCAATCTTGCATGAAATGGGTCCTTTAGACAAAATCAGAGGATACCTGGAAATACTGGAGTGCCTAAACATTTATGCATCCTATTTATGGACTGCCAGGCTACCCAAAAAAAAAAAACTTTAACCCATCAACTGAGAGTTGTTAAGTGGAAGTCTTTTTACAGTCTCTGACAAATCCCATTAGAAAATACTTCTAAATTATTTTTTCTCCATTTGGGATTTTCTCCCAAGTGTCTATAAGTATCTATGGCACTATGTAGTGCATTTTAAATGGAATAAAATTATTTCATTGACTTCACTACTTTTTTTTCCCCAAGTACCTCATAGCTTTCATGGAAGATAACAAAAAGGATAATCGTTCTTGTTTTATAATTTGCAAGAGGAGGGGCTTAGGGTTTAGGTTTGTAATTTATTAATATATATGCCATATAATCTGGTATCTACACTTTTGCCATCTGTATTTGTGCAGTGAAGTATATAATTAGTATTTTAGACGACACAGGCTTAGATTTTCTGCTTTAACACAGACGTGTTTAATTACTTAAGTTAACTCTGCTGACTTTCCAAATGATATTCAACAACAATGGGGGTCATTTAGAATTTCCAGAGTTAAAAATGGGAGGTGATTGTAAGTTCATCACATGCCTTATCATGCTTGTGGTTCTGTTAGCTGCCTGTGGTACTGGCAGCTAACAGAAAAGCAGCTAGAAAGGCTTGGCCTGTTGAGGAAACTTAGAAGCAGAGGTTGACATAATTGCTGTCAGGTGTGCACTTCAAAATCTACGAAGTTTTGACTAGATCCTATTATTACTCCATGGAGCCACTGTGAAATACCTAATAACTCTGGAGGGAACACTGAGAAAAAGAAATTTTGTAGCTTCCTGGGCACTCAGGCAGTAGCTTTAGTTAGCAGCTCCTTGTTGAAAATGAGACTTTGTCATGGTTAAAAAATTGGAGCATAAGGTGTATTAAAATCCAGTGGCAATATGATTCCATCACAGCTACTACATCTGGTGGAGACAGACCAGAAGGCACGAAGAACAAAATTTCTTACCACTACCAAAGGGGAAGGTCCTGCTTCCCATTCACAAATCTCCTTCCGTCCCTGCTCTCTGCCATGTTCTTCCCCCACTTCATTTTGGCACCACTCTCCATGAGCCAGCTCAGCTCCCCAAGCTGCCAAGAAACACAACAAAAACATGGGCAGTTCTCTTCTGGTTTTGGTGAGTTAAATCTCTCAGCTAACGGGCTATGCTACAAGGCAAGTGTGGGAGGAAGGTGAGAGATGAAGATAGAAAGAGGCAGAGGGCCAGACAGCAGAAGGAGCAGAGCAAAGGACAACAATCAGGAGGTAATGCCAGCTTAGCACTTGAAACTACAGTGGGAATGTGTGCTGGAGGCAGAGAAGTACCGCCATGCAATGCTCTGCCCAGCTTCAGTGGCCTGAAAAGAGAGCCTCTTAGAAAATCTGCCACTGTGTTGGGAATACTTATACTTTAGTTGTAACATATCTCTTTCTTTCGGTTTGGGGTTGTTGGTTTGTTTTTTTTTTCCCCAAAAGATGAGTAATTTGGATCTGTGACAAAGAAAAAGGAAATTTTGGCTCATCCTGCAAACAGGATATGGGTGTTTATTTGAGTGAGGGATATTTCTGTTTTTAAAGAACTGTATGATCTGTTGCTTCTTGCTATGCTATGGACTAAGGAACCCATTCCTAACTCTTATGAAACCACCATATTCTCCTTTTCACCTCTGACTCCAAGATGGTCTCTGGAAGAGGCTTCAAGGGAAAACTTATGAACTGCATACAGAAAAGTGTCAGTGTCCAGCTGACACTCCACAAGTGTGATGCAGATGTTTCAAATCATATTTATGTTCCACTAATGCGTATTGGATAAGTGCAAATGCTTGGATAGGGGGATTGACATCCTTATTGTCTAGTGAACAAATCTTAAAAATACATACTGGTTTTTCAGTCACTACTAAAAATACTTTTTTTCTGCTCTTATACCATCAGTGATGCACAAAGTAGTTGTGTGGTAGTTCTTGCCAGGCCCTGATTTTTAGCTTTTAACAAGACTTACATGCAGAGGTAAAATATTGTGGTATCTTAGAGGTTAAATTTGACAGCTTCAAGTAAATTAGGCTAAACATCATTCACCATAGATCTAGTGGGTGGAAGATCTGACTAGATTCCATCATAATCTCCACAGAAAACTTTCTGGGTTTCCTTTTCCTACAGATATTCAGAGAGCAGTTGACTAGTGCTAAACCACTCTCAGGTCCTGACATGCACTTACTGACCTCATTGCAAGCAGGGGAATGCACATATAGTAGAGCTAGAGTTAATCTTAGGTACTGATAACAGTGAAGTACTTCTTTCAACAAATAGGCAAAGTCCATTGCTGCTCTAAGTACCATCCCCCTCTTACCAGCAACTTTAAACTTATTTGGTGTTCTGCAGCCGAGCCTCCAGCTGTAGTGCAGATGTAGCCTCTGATGGGCCTGTTTAAAGTCCTGCGCTCCCACTGTCCTTGATGTGGTTTGCACTGCAGTAGTATTCTAAGCAAGAGAACATCCTCAACCTTTACATGGATGTCTTTTGGATGGCACAGTGTTGGGAAATCTGTGTAACACCTCAGAGTGTCTGTAACGTCTCAGCCCTAAAAGTGGGTGAGGAGCAGGTGCAGAGGCAGGCATGAGAAGTTGTCTGTTGCTCTCTGCAACAAACATTAAAAGCAATTTAAAGCTCTAGCAGAGCATTTTGCATTCCCCTGATTTTACCTTTCTGGTTTAGCCAAAGAAAATAACCTGGAGGCAGAAGGAAAGAGGAGAGTGAGTAGCTGTTACTGAGACCATGGTAGCTGGCTGATTCAGCAAAGAAAAAACCAAGATGCATTTATTTAAATGCATAGTGGTAAAACACCATTTATGGGACTGTAACGTAAGTTGTATCATCAATTTGTGAAAAAAAGCCACAGCTGGGATGAAGGTTTGAGGTCAGAGACAAGAAAAACTTCTACAACAGTGCTCCAATGGTGTGAGGGTTGTGGTGGGAGGCAGTCCTAGCTACAGTTTCCCCATTGTTCAACAGCCTCGCCCCAGTCAGGAGGGGCTGGCACTACTGTTTCCCTGTTCCTCATTCCACTCATGGACCTGTAAAGCAGAAAGTGGTTTATGGATATCTTCAGGGTCAAAAATTTTGTGCATTAACATAAGCATAATTAAGTCCCTGGCACACCTTAAGAAATCTATACATTGCTAGTGAGTACTTGGCGAGGCAGAAAAATTCAGCTGCAAGGAAAGTTTAAGCTGCAGATCGTCACAGACAACTATGGCTCCAGGCCTCATTCAGAAGTGAGCAGGGATCCAGTGCTCTGTTCAAGCACACATCCATCAGAAAAACTACGAGAGGAGGGGAAGTCAGCATTTGCAAAAAATATGACTGCCTCATTTTTCTGGGACATGGGATTCATATGCTCCTCTGTAAGTTTTAAATTAGTTGGAATGTCCAACTGCTTCTTTCTGTGAGAAGTGTTTTCTGGCAAGAGCATTGCTGACCCATCCATCTGCAGCTAGGAGCATTTTGAGTGGACACTATCATGACGTATAGAATAGGTAATGACTCCTCTGTATGCAGTGATCTTTTAATGAGCAGCAAGATCCTGAGAAGAATAAAGTAATTCCTCCTAACCAAAAACTTAATTCACTTTGAAATTAAATCAGTAACCCCAAATGAATGTACTGAGTAATCTGTATGAATGCTCTGCCTAATATGGATGGTTAGTTGTCTAATAATACTTCATTAACTACATGGCAGCAAAACCTACTATAGCTGGAGTACTTAAAATTTAAAGGGTCCAGTATTTTCCAGACAATTTTTTTTTCCTCTGAACCTAGGTCCTTACTAATTAAGGAAGTCCAGCTTTATAGGTGGAGCAACACCAAAAAAAGCACCAATAAAACTTTTAAAGCTCTCTAAAACATTTTAATGCCTTATTTCATGTGGCATATAGAGAGTTATGATGGTTTGTAAGGTATAAATTTTTTTATTAGCGGTCCGTTGGGGAGAAGGCATAACTCAGTCATTGCTTTGCAACTCATTTAATGCACATCACCACAGCATTTGACTAGCATACTTATCACAAATTGAAGTCAGTAAAATATTTGACTCAGCAGCCCATTACATACTTACACAAAGGAAGAGTAACTAGAAACTAATTTAGGGAATTAGTGGTCAGTTACAAAACACAGCATAAACACACCAACTTTTCTCCAGATTACGCTACATTATTCTTAAAATCTTCTAGGTCTTGCAGTGTTTTTCCCAAGGAATGTGTGGTACAAAAATTGTAAAAACAAGTGACTTGTGCTTTAACACCTTTTAAGAAGCAAATGGTAAAACTGATATGGGAGGTACAGCACTAATTTTTTCTCTCTCCCTTCGCCTCCTTTCTCCCTTCCCTAACATTTAGAAAGAATCACTTCAAATAAGTTAATCAGGACTAGAAGGTTCCCTTTGAAAAAGCCTACCTCTTGCCATGCTTGGCACGACCTGACAGATGTAGGTTGTAAGAGTTCAGTCAGCCTGTCCCCAAAATGCACAGGAGTGGTGACACCACACATAGTGCAGTCACTTCTTGAGTGACTTGCTCTTGATTTCCCTCTTACACAGCAGTAACCAGCAGAGCATTGCTGGCTGGCATCGATGGCATCTATATGTGTCCAAAAGAGAATTGAGATTGGTCATCCCCTGTCATTTTATATGGCATCACTACAGCATCAGGAGATTAACAGTGTTTTCAGCTGAGAATATCCTCTGAATTACAAAAATCTTGGTTAGAAACTTCCTGTTTATCATGTAACAAACACAGATGGCTATAGTATACTATATTGTCTTATAATATGGCATACTGATCTTCTCTAACGAACTTGAAGCTTGATGTGTGCAGCAGTGGAAAAGAGGAGGTAAAAAAAAGAAAGCTCAACAGAAGCAGATTAAAGATTCAGATACGCAAGTATTTGAGAAACAAGGATTTTAATTTAGAGCTTCAGATATTTAAAGAGTAAAGACTTTGACTCTTCTGTTAAGATGACAAGAATTATTTCAATCTGTTCCTACTAATATTAGCCTGTACTGGTTGTATTTATAGAAGGAACACTTTTCAAGGCTACATGTGGCCAAGAAATGAAAATTTCCTTGGTTGACATTATAACAAACAAATGATCTCCTGGAATTGTTTTCATGGAAATGTAAGAAAAGCCTGCTGGTTACATCATTTACCTGAAATCTGGAACACCAGCTTAAAAATTGCTATGCTGTTCAACTTAAAACAGGGATATGAGCAATAGACCAAAGAAATGTGATAATCATTGAGTCTAAAAGCAGTCTTGCTTTGGCTTCGATGTTTAATTATTTATACAAAAAATATTCCAAATGAAAGACTAAAAACTTGGCAACAGAGAATAAAAATGTATTATTTCTTGACATCCTTTTGAAAATCTATCTACAACTGGCTGAAGTGTGTATATTTGAAAATTGCAGAGTTGCAAAAAATTCCAGTACACTGAATATGTTCCATCCACATACAGCTCTGATATGTCAGCTGGGTCGATTGTGTACCTTCCTAGAGCTGCAAGGGAGGTACAGGACTCCCCTGACATTATTTGATATTTATTAGACTTGAAAAAAATGGTGCATTAATTTAACACACTGTTTGCCACAAAACAGGAGAAAGAAACAACCTAACTAATACAGAAAGCTGTGTTTTGAAAGAGGCAGGAATAAACATGCAAAACAGGCAGGTAGATGAATGATATTGATATGAGGCAAAGGACACAATAGCTTAGAAATAGAATAAGTGATTTTTAAAGTACAATAGCTATGAACTTCCACCCATGACTAGGAAATAAATAGCTATCAGAGTATATTTCTTTTCTCCATCCCTTAGTAGCTGCTCTACAAAGGGCATCATATCCTACTTCATTTTATTCAAGAAGCTGGAAATCCAGATCTACTGTAGGCTTCTGGTGGGGAACATCAAGGTCTTGTCTGTTTTTCAATATTCCTTTTCTTTTTTTTTAATATGTGCATAAAACCAGATAGACGTTGCCAAAACAGTTGAAACCACATAAAATTTCAGGCAAATGCCTTCAACCAGAATGATGATAATCTGAGAAACTTCAAAATTTTCCTGTATATACCCAACTACGGACTTAAACTTGTATGTGACCCATGCCTTTAAAATGGCACCTTGATTTGAGAACTTCTAAGTGCTTGGAATACTTGATCATTGAATCTAAATGTTCTTTTAAATTCTTTTAACTTCCTCCTTAAAAAAACCCATCAAAGTACAAAACATATTTCAAAGAGCTAGTCCTTTATCAGCAGTTAATAGCTCAGTTCTGCTGTGCATACGCAGGCAAAAATCTTATTGAAGTCTGTGTCTAAGTTCAGAGACTTCTTTTTCACTGGATGCCTTTAAAGAAGTATGGAATTGCTGTCCCAGAAAGTATATGGCTCAAATTAAATTTCTACAGCAGTTAGGCTACAGCCCAGGGACTGGTGGGATTTACAACCGAGTGGGTCCATCAAAGACATATGGTCTGGTAAGCTTAAGAAAACCTGGGTAGATGTGGAAGAAAACTGGAGGCAAGGAGGGAAACCTGGGTGCCATTGCAGTGATTTAGGAGCAGTGCAGAGATGTCCCTGGGCTCAGATTTCCAGAAAACTTCTCATTGTGCAGAAGCAACTGCTCATAGTATACACTCTGTGTTGGGCTGATGCTGTATGGAAATGCTCACTGAAAGGTCACTGCAAGGCAAGTGTTTCCCTTTGCTTAGCACAGAACAATAAGGGACCTCATCCTCCATGAGGAGCCATCTTTTGGCCTTGGAGACTCACAGGTTGTCATCCCTCTAAGGGTACCAAGTGGTGCCTGTGAAGGGGCAGTGTGTTCTCCCCAGCTGTGCTCCACCATTGTGAATGCTTTGCAGGGAAGCTGGGTATTAGGTAGAATTTTTAATGCCTTCAGCAGGGAGGATTTAGCTCCAGCCTGCTGAGATGCTACTCTATGACTGCCTGTAGGTACCTACTCTCTATGTCAGCTGGATATAGCCTCTTCCACATTCATTGTTTGGATCTAAGGTTGTTGCAATAATGAATGGGTAGTTAGTCCTAATCCAGCATATTATGCCAAGACCATGATGAAAATGATTCAATATATTAGCCCAAGACTGTGATGAAAGTGAGCTTTTGCTCCTACATGGGATTCTGAGCTGGGCAGATGGAGTGTGTCCCCACTGTAGTTTCTCCCTGATAGCTGCTGCCCAAGGCAGTTGCCCGTGCTGCCAGTTCTCTGCCTTAGCCCTGGAAATTCTTGGGTGGAGGAGGCAGTTTCACCTCTCCTTCACAGCAGTAACTCCTATAGACATTCCCCTGGAAATCTTTGCTTAAACAGTAACTCCAGGTTTCAAGCATGTTTCACTCAGCAAATTATATTTAACACCATGATATGAAAACCATGCTTACATATGAGGCCAGGTATCTGTCTCCACGGTAAGCAAGGGCTCTTTGCCAATTTACACTGTGGAGAGCAATTTCTAAAGAGAATAAATTACATTAACAGATAAATAAAATACGTGATAAATATAATCATCTAAACATTACAATCATTACAAACCTCATCTTTCTTCAGTAAATTATGAAAATTTTCTGAAAATAAATTTTCATGCAATTTTTATAGTTACTAAAATGTGATACTAATTCAAATATTCATATTATTTTTCATATATATAATACATGTTTTTATTTTTGAAAACTTGTGCTTATTGTATAACTCTTCCCAAATGATTCCATTTGGAAGCACTGCTTTCATAGTTTAGCATCTTAGTTTAGGTTCTTCTTTAATGCTCAAGCTAAAAGACTACTTGGGGAAGACAGTAAACACTTGCAGTGAGACGGATTACCAGTATTTTAACTGTAAATTACCTTTGGAGTTGGCAACCTCTTGTGCTCTACAGCAGAAAACTGAAGCAGCTTTTCCATGGTAGCAACAGTATCAGTTGTGAACTAGTACAACAGCTGCTTCCAAAGCCTCATAATTATTTTGTGATATGTTTGCCTTTTTGGTAATGTTTGTTTGTTTGCTTGCTTGCATGAACTAATCATGGTGATGCTTTTGTTATAAAGATAACTATGGGCGGAAGCTCAACATAGAACTACTACACTTTTTCCCTTTGAGAAAGCCTAGGACTCCTATCCCACTTCATAGAATCATAGAATCAACTGCGTTGGAAAAGATCATCAAATCCAGCCCTTGATCCAACACCACTGTGGTTACTAGACCATGGCACTAAGTGCCACATCCAGTCTCATCTTAAAAACCTCCAGGGACAGTGAATCCACCACTTCCCTGGGCAGCCCATTCCAATGGCTGATTACTCTCTCTGCAAAAATTTCTTCCTAATATGCAACCTAAACCTCCCCTGGCACAGGTTAAGGCCATGCCCTCTTGTCTTCCTGCTGGTTGCCTGGAAGAAGAGACCAACCTCCACCCGGCTACAACCTCCTTTCAGGTAGTTGTAGAGAGTGATGAGGTCTCCCCTGAGCCT